>JAVJIF010008156.1:0-171687 GCA_038442645.1 Agave tequilana | reverse complement strand
TCGACTAATCCCCAATATAAGTTCACTAATTCTACTATAAGTTGACTAATTGGCGTCGTATCAGAAAATCTGTTTCTGAATAGGATTTCATTTTTGAGTCCAATTTAAAATTCGATTGAATTTATCTTTCTTTATTTTGAATTTAGATATCTAGATAGATTTAGGACTCTTTTAAATTTTTTGTTTTCTTTTTAGAAATAGGTTATAGTTTCCTAGTAGGAGTAGTATTTTTTTTGTAAGCCTATAAAAAGCCCTTTATTCTTTATTTTGTAATCAACTTTTAATCAATAGACTTTGAGTTTTCCTCATGTTTTGCTCGTAGATTCGAGTTATTTTCTTTGGCTAGTGGATTTGGGTCGCTTGCTTATGGATTCGAGTGATTATCCCCTACCAGAGGCTTCTTCAGGGTTCGTCAGTGCTAGTACGATATTTAGCCTGTGTCGCTCGTCTTCTTCGCGTCCCCGTCCGCATCAAGTGGTATCAGAGCTTCGACAAACTTTCTGATGATGGTCGGTGATGACGACGAGCAGTCCAGCCTCTCTGCAGAGTAGGCGCTGTTAAAAGGAGACTTGGAGCTCTTGAAGCGACCATGGACAGTATGGTCTAAGAAATAAGAGACTATCTCTCAGATTTGATGATCGAGGTCTAACCGATGCTGCGTACCAAAGTGGGCGTGAACGTTTATTGAACAATCTTCCTCCACCACCTCCACCACCATCAGGTAATCCTCATTCATAACCTCCACCACAGCAATTTCCTTTCCAACGACTGCCCCCGCGACAACAACCACGTCAACCATCAACACCACCAAGACATCCTCTACAAAATCTTCCTTACGAAGATCTTGCTGATGAGGAAGAACTCATCAACACCTTCTATCCCGAAGACGATTTCGAAGACGAAGGTTATGATGTAAGGATGACCTATAGGCGAGGCTCTAGACGGATGGTAAATCCTAATCCCAGCAGGGGAGAATGATTTCCTTTTCCTAAACCAAAAGGAGAAGAGAAGATCCAAGTCCTAATGAGTATAGGATGAAGATCGAGATTTCTTCTTTCAGTGAAAACCTTGACATCAAGTCCTTCTTGGACTGGTTCTATGAAATAGAGAAGTTTTTTCGATATGGCCTACATCCCTGAGGAGAAGCATGTCAAATTCGTGGCCCATAAGCTCAAGGGAGGAGCAGCCGCATGGTGGATCAATTGCAGATCACAAGGAGGCGTCAAGACAAGTCACACATGGTGACATGGAGGCGCATGAAGTAACTCCTGCAAGGTAGATTTCTTCCACCTGACTATTAACAGATCCTCTATTATCAATTTAAGCATTGCAAATAAGGTACAAGTACTGCTGCGGCGTACACGGAAGAGTTCTATCACCTCTCATCGTGGTGCAACCTGTCCATGATGGATGAGTAACAAACGACCAGGTACATCAACGGGCTAAAGTACCATATCTAAGAACACGTAATCCTTCACGACGTGTTCTCCATTGATGAGGCCTAGGACAACGCCATGAAGATTGAGAGACTACACAGTAAACTCAACCTCTCAGGCATCCGATGTCAATTGAAGAACCATTAAGTGGTGAAGGAATTCAGCCGAGTTCCATGACGGTTGACCAACCGCCAACTCAACAGACGATCAAAGCCCCTATATCGACACCATCAACAAATCTTGCAGTCATAAAGGGCAAAGAAAATTCCTACACTAAACCTGAAATCGACAAGTGGTACAGATGTGGCGAACCTGAACACAAATCCAATGAGTGCACAAAGTGGAGACAAGTCAACATGGTAGACTATGGAGATGAAGACGAAAAAGTCGTAATCGATGATGCAAGTGATTATGACTTTGTTGAAGAGCATGGAGATCCTGTAGCTTGTGTTGTTCAGAAGTTACTCTGCTATCAGAAGATCCCTGACACCACACAACGACATCAAATTTTCTATTCAATGTGTTCAGTTAAGGATAAGATATGCAATCTTATCATCGACAATGACAGCTGCGAGAACATTGTCTCTAGAGCACTTGTGGATCATTTAAAATTAGAGGCAGAACCACACCCGCATTCTTATACTATTGGATAGATCAAGAAAGCCCCTTATCCAGATAACAGAACTATGCCATATTCCTGTTTTGATTGGGAAATATTATCAAGATTCTGTTATTTGTGATGTTGTCAAATGGACAAGTGTCATATTCTTTTGGGAAGGTCATGACAATATGATGTTGACGCTACACAAAGGTAAAGAGAACATCTATATGTTCGCTTGGAAAGATAAAAGAGTTATCATGAGGCTTACTCCGCCTGTTCTAAAGCTAACAAGAGTAAATGAGCCTAAACTTATATCCATATGCGACTGAGGCAAGTTTTTGGTGAAATCAAATGAACCAAAGCAAAATTTCGCTTTAGTTATCAAGGAAGAAGAAATTATTCCACCCGTTGAGATTTCTAAGGAGATTACACCATTATTGGAAGGAATTAAACTACCGGCATCGAAGTGCATCTATTCTTTATGATTTTGAAGATCCTTTCATGCGAAAAGAGAGTACTAGAGAAGAAAGCTTAAATTTTTTTCAAGTTCATATCACTTATTATTGGCATGTGGGCGCGACGTATTCTGCACAAGCACCAACCAATTGGCATTTATATCAACTGATCTGAGATGATTATAATGAAGATTCGATGACGCAACACTACATGGAGTTTGATGAAGATCATCAAGTTGAATCAAGATTTTGAGATCACACTTTCCCTCAAGCTGAGTTTGCTAAAGATGACATCGTTCATGGTTCTATTGATTGGAACTCGAGGAAGAGTTTTTTTGACGGGGGATGGACTGATGTAGGAGACTGAAACATGCAGTAGACTCAATCTAGTATAAGTGGACTTATACTTTTATAAGTCGACTAATGCAGCTAACAGATAGATGGATTATGTCGAAGTTTACAGAGTAGTCGACTAATCCTCAATATAAGTCGACTAATCCCTAGTATAAGTCGACTAATCCCCGGCATATCAGAATCCATTTCTGAATAGGATTTCATTTTTGGAGTCCAATTTAAAGCCCGATTGAATTTCTCTTTTTTTATTTGAATTTAGATTACCTAGATAGATTAGGACTCTTTTAAATCTTTTGTTGTTTTAGAAATAGGTTATAGTTTCCTAGTAGGAGTAGTATTTTTTTGTAAGCCTATAAAAAGATCCTTGTAGTCTTTATTTTGTAGTCAACTTAATCAATAAACTTTGAGTTTTCCTCATGTTTTGCTCGTGGAAACGAGTTGTTCTCTTTGGCTCGTGGATTCGGATCGCTTGCTCGTGGATTCGATTATTCCCTACCTAAGGCTTCTTCGGGGTTCGTCAGTGCTAGTACGATATCTAGCCCGTGTCACTCGTCTTCTTCACTTCCCCATCACATCAAGATAATTATAACTTTATTTCACTGTCATGATGAGATGATTCATTATCTTCAAACCCAATTTCTTCCATCTCGTTGCTCAATAATTAAAAGCTATTTTTTCTTGCATCGATGGCCATCACTTCTCATCACAATGCCATAAAATTTCTCTTTCCCACATTGGTATGTTTCAGCAATCGAAGAACCTGTTTTATCTTTGTGCTAAATTGAACTGAGTTGCAGAGAATATTGGCTAAAACCAATCCAAATAGATGGAACGAGACTCTTTGATCATATGTCTTTGTATCTGCAATGTATTCTATTTTCATGCTTGTTTATATTCCCAATATGCTAAAGTGGTTCGCTTATCGGGCGTATCTAGCATGAGTTATTTGTAAATAAAGTGGAATTTTCATTAGAAAAGTAAATACATGCACTTGTTCATATCCTTCATCTTGGCATTTTTGACAATTAATATTTATGGGGAAAAAGTCAAAAGATTTTCGTTTGAAGTTTCATTTTGATGATCAGTTCTGTTAATTAAACTGACAAATCTTCTGTTATATACTGATTTCAGTTTTGATGAATAGTTAAGCCAACATATCTAACATACTTTTTTTCAGGTTAATTACAGGGTGAGAATATTGAACCTGCCATCTGAAAATGCTGGCATAATTAATCCTGCGTTGTCACTTCTGCTCTTCTGAGAAGTTGCAGGGACCAGATCTACTTGTTTGACTTTTAGCTGCGTGCACCAATGGCTAGCAAGCTTTATGGTGGTGCTGTGGCTTTTGACAGGACCAGTTTCACTGAGCAATGTAGACTACACTGCTCATCCTCTAAATCTATAAGCCAGAAGTTAGAACTAATTAAAAGTAACATACATCTCTCCAATGCACGCCTGTGCTCATCCTGTGAGGGATCCTGGCTTATTAGTAGACAACCCTATTCTCACATGCTCTCCGGGAAGCATTCAGTAACATGTTATTCTATGGGTACTCAGAGTAGTGAAGCTAAAGAATATACGGACAATTCTGAGGACTGTACAAATCTACCAAGGTATGTTTCATCCTATTAAACTTGCTGATTTGCTATCACACTTATATTTTTCCTACTAGAAGATCTGATTGGATGAAATAAAACCATTAAAATGGTAAAATCCATAGTCTTGAGACTATAGATATGTTTTAATTATTTCCTTTATGCAGCATGAGCTGCTTGTGTGATATGAACACAGGAGAATACATTAACTAAAAAAAGAAAGAGATTTCCTTCTTTACAATGTATTTCGTGGAAAAGTAGTAAGTTTTATGTCCTCTACCTATTATAGAAAATCTAACTTATTTGAGTTTCAATCAGATTTCAAGGAAGTAGTGATGACTGATTGCACCTGGTTTCACAATAATCAACATATTGAACTTTATTTTAGGTTCTACTAATATGATAGTAATTTTACTTGTAGAAATGATCAAATTCAGCTGATATAACAGAAGGAATTAACTGACATTATTACCTTGTTCGAATCTTAGCAACAGAGAACTACAACACCAGAAAATAGTCACCAATCGCACAAATAAGCAAACAAAAGAAAGAAAGCAAGAACACACGAATTTAATGTGGCTCGACAATTGCATATGTCCTCGGGGCAGAAGGGAGAGAAATTTTATTAAATCAATCAAGTACAAGATAGACAGAAGGGGAGAGAAATCTTATTAAATCAATCAAGTATAAGATACAATCAATAGGGGACTGAAATCACCTAGAGGGGGGGTGGATAGGTGACAAGCTAATCTAATGGTGAACAAATGCGGAATTAAAACTATTTATGCAAACTAAAAATTCTTAAGCCAAACACACAAGGTATAACCAAAGAGTGTAGCCGGATTTCCCGTGAAGGGCTTTAGACTATCTCCTCAAGATTCCTCTAGAAAAGAGTTGAGGTGCCGCTTTGGCTCTCTTGGTTGAATACAAGTGTGAGCAAACAATCCTCAAGCATATAACAATATGACATAAGTATATCAAGCATATAAAGATCAAGGCAATAAGCATAAGTAAGATATAAACACAAGTGAAAGATAGAGAGAGCAATCGCAAACACGGTAGATTTGTTTCGAGATTCGAGCACCCTTGCTCTACGTCCCCGCCTTCAACACTATGAAGGATTACCACTAGAATCGATCCCACCGGATCACTCGGTGCCGCAACACCTACAAGGAGTTCACACTAGAACTCTTGGACTCTCTAGTCCCTCTCTTGTCCCTGCAAGAACAAACACACGCAAGCATGCAAGCTTGCGAGGCCGCACCTCTACACCGAGTTCTCACTAGAACCCGAAACAACGCGAACCCGCAAGTCCGCCTCCTCAAATATAAAGAATGAAGTCTTTGGTGATCACAACTGTAACACCCCGCTCCCAGAATACGTACTTAGTTGCGTATTCAGATTTTTCGATCGTATTTTCGATTTACTTCCTGTATTTGTTTTGTATTATGAATTGTTTATATGATCGTTTTGTCTTGGATCCGGATTCGTGGACTCAGAGTCTGCCCTTCTCTGAACCGGGGACCCGATCCTAGTATATTACTCAATTTGGTCTTTCCGGTAATCATATTTGACCGATTTCAGTTTCAAATATCATTTTCCAATATTTTAGACTTTCTATGATTTTCTGGAATTTTCCTGAATTAAAATGAAAATCTTCAAAACCGGTGTCAACCAGCACCGCTGACCGACTTCTGGATTTTTAATTTACAAATGGAGTCAAATTTTGAGAAACCGCTTTCATATATTTTCTTAGAATAATATTTACTATCTTAATTCATTTTTTTGGGCATTTTCAGAATTTATCAGATTTTTGCCAGATTTGGTGTCGACCGATATTGGCGGCCGATTCCAGGATTTTTAATTTAAAAACAATAAAGAATTTCTTAAAACGGATTTCACCATGAGTCTTAAAATAATATTCTTGATTTTTGAGAATTTTGCGGGTCGTTCCGAGATACTTGATTTCGGGACGATTTCGGTATTTTCCCGAAAGTTTTCCGCATCCGCAACCGAATCCCGGGAATCCGTCACTCTAATTATTTTCACTTTTTCTTCCAAGAGAATATCTTCCCTTTTTCATTTCTTTTCCTTTTTCCTTTTTCTTTCCTTTCTTTTCTTTCCACCAAATTCTCCAAATTTCTCCGTTCTTCCATTTTCTTCTCCAACCTTCCACCAAAATATCTCCTCCAAAATATCTCCACCTCACCCATCTCCATGGCTGGCCATGATTGGCCAAGAGAAACACCTCACCCCTCCACTTTACAATTAAACCCCTCTCTTTTCCATTTTTACATCACCTTCACAAATTCAAATCCTATATAAATCTTTCCTTCTTCATTTCACTTCATTTTCTCTTCCTTCTCTTCACCAACACCTTAACCTCCACCAACTCCTTCTTCATCTCCACCATAACAACCACCACTACAACTTCTCCAAACTCCTTACCTTCATCTTCTTCCTCCTCCATCTCCATGGAAACCACCACAACTCCAAAACTCCACCAAAGCTTCCACCTTTTCCTTTACCTTTTCCAAAACTACCACCACCATCAAAACCTCTTCATAAAAACCACCGCTCCATCATCTCCTCAAGGGCCGGCCCCTCCTTTTGGATTGGGGCCGCGTTCTCCTCCGTTGGCAAGACTTAGGGCCGGTACCCTCCTTTTGGATTGGGGCCGAACTTCCCTTCGTCGGGCGCAGCAAAGGAATCACCTTTCCTCCTCTCTGTTTGTTTCCTAACGCGGATCTCAACCCCGCATCTGGGCAATCCCTTAACGCGCTCCGCGCGTTTCTGTATTGACACGACGCAGAGTCTATTCCCGCGTTTGTGTTCTTCTTATGTTAACGCGACTCAGAACCCATGTCCACGTCCGCGTTTTCCTCGCATCCGCACTTGAACGCAGACCTCGCGTTTTGTGGCATCTATGCGACGCGAATCCCGCGTTTGCTATCCCGCGTCTGCAATTCCGCGTCTGCCATTCTCGCGACGCGAACCCCGCGTCTGCTATCCCGCGTCTGCCATTCTTGCGACGCGAACCCCGCGTCTGCTATTCCCGCGTCTGTGATTCCCGTGTCTGCTATTTTCGCGACGCTAACTCCCGCGTCTGCGAACCCTCGCATTTCACCCTCAAAAACCCGCGTCTCCCTGTGCACTCTCTCCTTCCATAATTATGGCGCGTCCTGAGTTTCGTGGATTTCGGACCTTTCGGCATTTCTGGTGATTTAGGCGAGTGTTCTCGCTCTCGCCTCCATTTGAGTTTCCCCGCTTCGTCGGGTCGATATGTATTTCACTTCATGTTTCCATGTATTTTGTATTGGGCTGAGTCCCCGTATCTATGTATGGCCAAGTGCCAATAACTGGACATGTATTGCCCTGCGACGAATGCTTGTACTAGGGTAGTTTCATTCTTGCACATATACCATGCCTGTGATGTATTTTACTGCTTTATACTATGCGTGGCCGACCCTTCAGCCTCCGGTCACTCACTATCTCGAAAGAGACGTGATTGGGACCGTCAGGTTTCTCTGGACCCTTCAGCCTCCGGTCACTCACTATCTCGAAAGGGACGTGATTGGGACCGTCAGGTTTCTCAGCTCCGTCTGGTGAGCATACTTAGCGCTCAGTGCTTTATTCACTAAATTCGTTTAGGCGAGCTGCTGCCGGATTTTCTACTCGTATCCTAGACCGAGTATCCCGGTAACCTCGCAGAGCGCATTAGTGTCTAAACTCTGTTCGCTGCCTGTGCCTCCAGCTTGTTCAGCTCCGCCTGGTTATCATGATCAGCTTTCAGCGCTTTACCACTAGATTCGTCTAGGCGAGTTGCTGCCGGATTTACCGCTCGCACTTCAGTCGAGTCGTCCCGGTAACCTCGCCAGGCGCTCCAGTGTTAAATACTGTTTGCTGTCTGTACTTCCAGCTTGCTCAGCTCCGCTTGGTTATGCTCAGCTACTATTCTACCACATGCCATTACTTCATACCTGTCATCTTCATATTTAACACATGTATATCACCTGGCAGCTGATGTGTTATCACCTAACATCGGACCTGCTACTTCTTGGCAAGACCCCTTGTCGTGACATGACTTGTCACCTGTCTAATATCATCCTCCTGTCATGCTATCACTTGACACCCAGCATGATATACTTGACTCTTATGATTATCACGATAACGGGAATGATGACCTGACATCTTGATAGTACAAACTGTACTCCTGTTACTCATGTGATACCTTATAGTACGAACCAGTACTCCTGAGATCAATGTATTCCTGACTTGCTCTTGCTCATTCCCGGAATCTGATAATCATCTAATAATTCATAAAAGGAACAACTTGCATCGGGTCGGGGGAAACTTGCGGCTATCAATATGTGTTCGTGTTTACAGTGGTATTAGGCATGTTGTGCAACTAAAACTTCCGGTCTGACCTGTGGGCCTCCAGGCGACCGAGGGGAGTGCTGGCTCCCTCCTTCCTGGTACCATCATGATAAGGGCATACATAAGTCCCTCCTGTTAGCCTTGCGGCTGGTTCCGTTACCAAGCAACGGAACAATCCTGGGCCGTGGTCCCGGGTATGTACGGGACCCACTGTAAACATAGTTCGTTGATACCCCCGCTGGTTTCCAATAACAACCTTACTTTACTCGGATATGGATCTATGTGTGCTGGGACGCTAGTTCACATAGCTAGATATCAGGGTAAGACGAGTAATAATAAAGTGTCAAGATAATAACCTGCTCTTTAAGTTGTAAGTAGAAGTATGTGGAATGGGACGCATACTGAAGCCTGCAACTTAAACTGCTATGAATCTGTGATATGCCTTACCATATTTGCTTGTCCTGGATTTTACTTCAGATTTTTGGCTTTATGAGTATTAACTGCTCATACTCTGCTTTATCCCTTGTATCTACCTGCCTCCTGTTCATTATCTTATCATGCCCTGAGTGCAGTCGGGTTGTATGTGCTTAGATTATGGTGACATGAGATAAAGGTATGTAGATGAGGGTTTCCTTGTTTGGATTATTCCTTCGATGTACTAGTCTCATGGAGCCGTGATCTGAAACCATACAATCAGATTTGCTCGTCCTCGGCTTTATTCGGTTTCATCGCTATACATATACTTACCCTTGCTCGCCACTTGGCTTTTGTATCACCACTCGCCTGGGAGTATCATCTGACTCCCCTGGATCCTCATGTCCAGGTTTTGGAGCTTGGAGCGTGTGGATTCTCCCAGTTGCTGATCAGAGTGGCGCAGCGGTAGCGTGGATCTTCAGCAGACCGTTCAGAACTCCATCCTTCCAGACCCCCTTGTTCGGCTCTAGAGTTTTCCTGTTATGACTCTGAGCCTCCATTTGTACTATTCATACTTATACATCTCTTTATAATCTCGCAATTGCGCATATTAGTGGTGTAATATTCATGTAATATTGGATCACCTCTGGTGATAACTTTGTAATTGTACTCATGTGTTGGAATGTATAATGCACCACTTGCTTCCGTACTCTGATTCTTGCCTGTACTGATGCTTAGCGTATATACGTGAAGGTACTTCTGACTTGCGTATATACGTTGCAGTGACGTCCCCGTACCCGCAGGATCGGGGCGTTACAGGATGGTATCAGAGCTTAGGCTCTCACCTCCTCAGTACGTCCAGACGGCAAATTAATGGTAAAGAGATTTGCAACTGGAATGCATGAGTCCTGATTATACAATCCAACTACAAGTACAGAGTTATCTATTTTCTTGATCATCTCTCCTTTGATCCCTAATCCTTCCTATCTTACCCGGTTTTGATTTTTTCGAAGCCTTTATACCAACTTAAGATATGGATATACTAGAGAGGTAGTGGCTGGTTCTGGATGAAGCTATGAGATGATCTCTTCGGCCAACTCTATGAAGCTCGGGTATTCTCAGGATTGATCTCGAACGGGTTATCTTTCAGAAGTCAGCAGTCGGAATTCTCTACGGATATTCTACATTCTCTATTCTATCTTTCAGAGTGATTGATGCCTGGTATTCGGAATCCTTAATTATCGGTCTTCTTTATTATGCTCAGGACTATCAGGGTTTCCTTTATCTTCAGTATTCTGGCTTATTCTCGGAGGGCTATCAAGTATGCAGTACAACTGGAATTCTATTGCACAGCAACGACATCAGTCAGTATTATTTGGTACCGTTCAAAAATGTATACAGCCGGAAGTACGGAGGATGATTATTGTTCAGTCAAATTGAGAGCCCTACCTATAGTGCTTCATATCTTGATTGGTATAAATTCCACCTTTGTCCCCTTTGTGTTCATTTTACCCCTTATCGAAATTGCGAGGACGCAATTTTTTGTAAGGTGGATGGAATGTAACACCCCGCTCCCAGAATACGTACTTAGTTGCGTATTCAGATTTTTCGATCGTATTTTTCGATTTACTTCATGTATTTGTTTTGTATTATGAATTGTTTATATGATCGTTTTGTCTTGAATCCGGATTCGTGGACTCAGAGTCTGCCCTTCTCTGAACCGGGGACCCGATCCTAGTATATTACTCAATTTGGTCTTTCCGGTAATCATATTTGACCGATTTCAGTTTCAAATATCATTTTCCAATATTTTAGACTTTTTATGATTTTCTGGAATTTTCCTGAATTAAAATGAAAATCTTCAAAACCGGTGTCGACCAGCACCGCTGACCGACTTCTGGATTTTTAATTTACAAATGGAGTCAAATTTTGAGAAACCGCTTTCATATATTTTCTTAGAATAATATTACTATCTTAATTCATTTTTTGGGCATTTTCAGAATTTATCAGATTTTTGCCAGATTTGGTGTCGACCGATATTGGCGGCCGATTCCAGGATTTTTAATTTAAAAACAATAAAGAATTTCTTAAAACGGATTTCACCATGAGTCTTAAAATAATATTCTTGATTTTTGAGAATTTTTGCGGGTCGTTCCGAGATACTTGATTTCGGGACGATTTCGGTAGTTTCCCGAAAGTTTTCCGCATCCGCAACCGAATCCCGGGAATCCGCCACTCTAATTATTTTCACTTTTTCTTCCAAGAGAATATCTTCCCTTTTTCATTTCTTTTCCTTTTTCCTTTTTCTTTCCTTTCTTTTCTTTCCACCAAATTCTCCAAACTTCTCCGTTCTTCCATTTTCTTCTCCAACCTTCCACCAAAATATCTCCTCCAAAATATCTCCACCTCACCCATCTCCATGGCTGGCCATGATTGGCCAAGAGAAACACCTCACCCCTCCACTTTACAATTAAACCCCTCTTTTCCATTTTTACATCACCTTCACAAATCCAAATCCTATATAAATCTTTCCTTCTTCATTTCACTTCATTTTCTCTTCCTTCTCTTCACCAACACCTTAACCTCCACCAACTCCTTCTTCATCTCCACCATAACAACCACCACTACAACTTCTCCAAACTCCTTACCTTCATCTTCTTCCTCCTCCATCTCCATGGAAACCACCACAACTCCAAAACTCCACCAAAGCTTCCACCTTTACCTTTACCTTTTCCAAAACTACCACCACCATCAAAACCTCTTCATAAAACCACCGCTCCATCATCTCCTCAAGGGCCGGCCCCTCCTTTTGGATTGGGGCCGCGTTCTCCTCCGTTGGCAAGACTTAGGGCCGGTACCCTCCTTTTGGATTGGGGCCGAACTTCCCTTCGTCGGGCGCAGCAAAAGAATCACCTTTCCTCCTCTCTGTTTGTTTCCTAACGCGGATCTCAACCCCGCATCTGGGCAATCCCTTAACGCGCTCCGCGCGTTTCTGTATTGACACGACGCAGAGTCTATTCCCGCGTTTGTGTTCTTCTTATGTTAACGCGACTCAGAACCCATGTCCACGTCCGCGTTTTCCTCGCATCCGCACTTGAACGCAGACCTCGCGTTTTGTGGCATCTATGCGACGCGAATCCCGCGTTTGCTATCCCGCGTCTGCAATTCCGCGTCTGCCATTCTCGCGACACGAACCCCGCGTCTGCCATTCTTGCGACGCGAACCCCGCGTCTGCTATTCCCGCGTCTGTGATTCCCGTGTCTGCTATTTTCGCGACGCTAACTCCCGCGTCTGCGAACCCTCGCATTTCACCCTCAAAAACCCGCGTCTCCCTGTGCACTCTCTCCTTCCATAATTATGGCGCGTCCTGAGTTCCGTGGATTTCGGACCTTTCGGCATTTCTGGTGATTTAGGCGAGTGTTCTCGCTCTCGCCTCCATTTGAGTTTCCCCGCTTCGTCGGGTCGATATGTATTTCACTTCATGTTTCCATGTATTTTGTATTGGGCTGAGTCCCCGTATCTATGTATGGCCAAGTGCCAATAACTGGACATGTATTGCCCTGCGACGAATGCTTGTACTAGGGTAGTTTCATTCTTGCACATATACCATGCCTGTGATGTATTTTACTGCTTTATACTATGCGTGGCCGACCCTTCAGCTTCCGGTCACTCACTATCTCGAAAGAGACGTGATTGGGACCGTCAGGTTTCTCTGGACCCTTCAGCCTCCGATCACTCACTATCTCGAAAGGGACGTGATTGGGACCGTCAGGTTTCTCAGCTCCGTCTGGTGAGCATACTTAGCGCTCAGTGCTTTATTCACTAAATTCGTTTAGGCGAGTTGCTACCGGATTTTCTACTCGTATCCTAGACCGAGTATCCCGGTAACCTCGCAGAGCGCATTAGTGTCTAAACTCTGTTCGCTGTCTGTGCCTCCAGCTTGTTCAGCTCCGCCTGGTTATCATGATCAGCTTTCAGCGCTTTACCACTAGATTCGTCTAGGCGAGTTGCTGCCGGATTTACCGCTCGCACTTCAGTCGAGTCGTCCCGGTAACCTCGCCAGGCGCTCCAGTGTTAAATACTGTTTGCTGTCTGTACTTCCAGCTTGCTCAGCTCCGCTTGGTTATGCTTAGCTACTATTCTACCACATGCCATTACTTCATACCTGTCATCTTCATATTTAACACATGTATATCACCTGGCAGCTGATGTGTTATCACCTAACATCGGACCTGCTACTTCTTGGCAAGACCCCTTGTCGTGACATGACTTGTCACCTGTCTAATATCATCCTCCTGTCATGCTATCACTTGACACCCAGCATGATATACTTGACTCTTATGATTATCACGATAACGGGAATGATGACCTGACATCTTGATAGTACAAACTGTACTCCTGTTACTCATGTGATACCTTATAGTACGAACCAGTACTCCTGAGATCAATGTATTCCTGACTTGCTCTTGCTCATTCCCGGAATCTGATAATCATCTAATAATTCATAAAAGGAACAACTTGCATCGGGTCGGGGGAAACTTGCGGCTATCAATATGTGTTCGTGTTTACAGTGGTATTAGGCATGTTGTGCAACTAAAACTTCCGGTCTGACCTGTGGGCCTCCAGGCGACCGAGGGGAGTGCTGGCTCCCTCCTTCCTGGTACCATCATGATAAGGGCATACATAAGTCCCTCCTGTTAGCCTTGCGGCTGGTTCCGTTACCAAGCAACGGAACAATCCTGGGCCGTGGTCCGGGTATGTACGGGACCCACTGTAAACATAGTTCGTTGATACCCCCGCTGGTTTCCAATAACAACCTTGCTTTACTCGGATATGGATCTATGTGTGCTGGGACGCTAGTTCACATAGCTAGATATCAGGGTAAGACGAGTAATAATAAAGTGTCAAGATAATAACCTGCTCTTTAAGTTGTAAGTAGAAGTATGTGGAATGGGACGCATACTGAAGCCTGCAACTTAAACTGCTATGAATCTGTGATATGCCTTACCATATTTGCTTGTCCTGGATTTTACTTCGGATTTTCGGCTTTATGAGTATTATCGTATTAACTGCTCATACTCTGCTTTATCCCTTGTATCTACCTGCCTCCTGTTCATTATCTTATCATGCCCTGAGTGCAGTCGGGTTGTATGTGCTTAGATTATGGTGACATGAGATAAAGGTATATAGATGAGGGTTTCCTTGTTTGAATTATTCCTTCGATGTACTAGTCTCATGGAGCCGTGATCTGAAACCATACAATCAGATTTGCTCGTCCTCGGCTTTATTCGGTTTCATCGCTATACATATACTTACCCTTGCTCGCCACTTGGCTTTTGTATCACCACTCGCCTGGGGAGTATCATCTGACTCCCCTGGATCCTCATGTCCAGGTTTTGGAGCTTGGAGCGTGTGGATTCTCCCAGTTGCTGATCAGAGTGGCGCAGCGGTAGCGTGGATCTTCAGCAGACCGTTCAGAACTCCATCCTTCCAGACCCCCTTGTTCGGCTCTAGAGTTTTCCTGTTATGACTCTGAGCCTCCATTTGTACTATTCATACTTGTACATCTCTTTATAATCTCGCAATTGCGCATATTAGTGGTGTAATATTCATGTAATATTGGATCACCTCTGGTGATAACTTTGTAATTGTACTCATGTGTTGGAATGTATAATGCACCACTTGCTTCCGTACTCTGATTCTTGCCTGTACTGATGCTTAGCGTATATACGTGAAGGTACTTCTGACTTGCGTATATACGTTGCAGTGACGTCCCCGTACCCGCAGGATCGGGGCGTTACAACAACACTTTGATCACCTAAAAACAATCTCACAACACCTCTCCTATAGGATGAATATATCAATGGAAGCTCAAGTATGTGTGTGAGAAAAATTTGGATTGATTTGGTGGTAAAAAACTCAAAGAATCACTTTTGAAAACCTCTTAATAAACTCTCCTTTTGAATGGAATTATTTGACTCTAAACAAGTGGAGATAAACACTTAGAAGTGTAGGAAAAACTATCTCAAAAACTCACTTGAAATCTTGTAGAAAACAGTCCATGGGATTTTGAACTATTTTTGTAATATGAAAGTTTTGGCTTAAAACAAAAACCGTATTTTTCCAAATTGATTTTTTCAAATTGAAAACTGATTTTTCCAAAACTCCTTCAAATATAAAAACAAGATATTCTAAACACTTTTAAAGCTTAGTGTGTATGGATATGATCCACTACACATATATGATGAAATATCTATGTTTTTTGACATTAAGCTCTAAAATGGTTTTGGTTAAAACATATGTATATATGAAACTCCAAAAATCAAAACGGTATTTTTTCAAAATGAAAACTTTTTTGTAAAAACTCATCTAAATCTTGTGTGTGAGTGTATATGATACTTGAGCAATCCACCAACTAATCTATCCTTTACATTTTATCTAAAACAAAATCTTAACAAAACAAACTTAGACGCAAGTCTTCTCTTGAAGGTTTTCAATTGAAAATCTTCTTCTCCTTCTTGACTAGGTCCAAACCTTGATCCAAAGAGCTAGACTCCTATTGAGTACTTGATGTGATCTTGATGCACAAGCTCTTGAATCAACACGTGCTAGCTCCAAAACACGACTTTAAATTCTTTGATGAAGCTAAACACATACTAAGATCTTGATCACAAATCTGAGACTAAATAAATACAAGATCATTAGTACTATAACTACATGAGTTAATCATCATCAAAACTAGAGTGATGGGCCTTTGGGCCAACAATCTCCCTTTTTTTTTTGATGATGACAAAACTCATGGAGTTATATATGCATGGATTAAAGTTAAGCTTCATAGAAGCTCCCCCTTAACTCATGCATAGCAATAAACAAATAGATATTGCAATGAAGTGCATAAAACTAAACAAATATATATGCATAAAGAAGGTGAGAGTAACATGCATAAATCAAAAATCCTTTTCCTAAAAACCTTCTCCCCCTTTTTGTTTAAACTTTCAAAAACATTCTCCCCATTTTGTAAAACACAAGATGCATAAACTCAATATATGCAAACACTCAAATATGCATATATAAACTCAAAATCATTCTCCTCCTTTTTATCAATCATCAACAAAGGGGTAAAATAAAACAAATCAAGAATAATGATATATATATGCGATATACATTCATGAAGAGAGAGACGTGAGTTAGCTCCCCTGCATACATGCATTACATGAAGAAGGGATGACAAAGCCCTAACTCACATAAAGCATAATATGTAATGCATAAGTGGAGATGTGAATCTCCCCCTACACACGTGTATCACATAAAGAAGAGATGTCAAGCTCCTTAATATAAGATACACTCAACATGAATCTATATATAGAAGATATGTTAAGCTCCCTTTGCATATAGGCAATACAAATCAAAACATTTTAATCATCACTATAAAGACAAATTTTGAATTTTCTTAAATTAAATTTTGAGATACCACTTGTAAGTAAACAAATTTTTTTTAAGATATCACAAGATTTTGATACCATATGAAATTGGAAATATGTGATACCAATTGAAATTGAAACATTTGTAAAATTTGATACCAATGAAAGAAAATATTTTATACCAATTGAAATACATGGTAAATTTTGATACCAAATAAAAGGTAAAACATTTTTTATACCAATTGAAACTGAAACCCAATTGAATTTGAAACATATTGATATCAATTGAAGTATATTGTAGATTTTGATATCAAATTAATGGTACAATATGAAGTATATTTTGATACCAAAATAAATACCAATTGAAAATAATGCATAAGCTTATTTAAAATACCAATTGAGATACCAATTGAAATTAAGATACAAAGCAAGCTTAGCATAAACATAATTTGTGCTTTAAACAAGTAAGGATATAGTAAATCAAACACAATCAAAAAATATATATGTATGAAAATGAATACCAATAGAAATTGATATTATTTGAAAAATTGAAGTATGCATATATAAGAAAACATATGAGCATACAAAATAAATATCAATTGTGGTACCAATTGAAAACACAATGAGGATCAAGTGTATAGCTCATAAATAATCACCCTTTTCATGCACATGATAAAAGATTTTCAATAAGGCATACAATGCATGGTCGCCCATCCGTCCGCCCTTAATGGGTAGAAGTTTTCAAAAATAGATTTGAAAATAGTTGTAAATTGAAAAATACTACCAAATGAAGAATACATAACTAGTTAAAGTAGTTTTTGAAAACTAGTTAAAGATCCTTTAAAGCATGAAATCAAATCATATCTCTATTTCATGAACATTGCAAATACACAAGAGTTGTCACTCGATATCTATAGAGCTCAAAAATTCTCATAAAAACAATGTCATAAGTAAACAAATGAAGTGTGAGTGTAAAAGAATCATGTAAATAGCATTTTCATGAAAGTAGTCAATAAGGCTCAAAACATGAATATCACTTTATCAAACAAATATGAAACTCATAAAAATTTATTTTTCATTTAAGAGCAAACTTCAAGGTATATGTATGATTTATCAAAACTAACAATATACATACATATCCCAAATATAAAAGTCCATAATGGTATTTGCATGAAGGCAAGTGACTCAAGAAGTATACATGTATATTTATTAGTTTTAGATAAAGAATACATATACATGAAGCAAAAACATGTATAAAAATAGGTAAAACAAGTGTAAATGAGGGAATCATCAAAACTAGGCTATACATGTACATGTAATGAGTACAAATGAGCAATTAAGTGCAAACATATATGAATCAAATGTTGCTCACTACTTGTACAAGTATATACACAAGTTTTGACAAAAACTACATCTAAATAAGTATTTACCACATGAAACACAAAATCAAAAAATATGCTAAAACATTTATGACAGCATGTAAACTAAATGGAGTTTAGAGATAGTTACCAAATCACATGAACTACACTCTAAGTCTCCAAAACATGGTGGTTGTCCCACCAAACTCCTTGATAGTGATGCATTAATTGTAGTGTCCATCAAGCCCATGTGCATCCACTAAGGCACCAACCCTCTCACGTTATGTGAGAGCCCACACCTACATCAAACTCAAGAGGTGGGGACTTTGGTACTCATTTTCTTTTGGGTCTACGGGGGTTAGCGTTACTCGGAACCCAAACATTTTTATTAGCAAAATTTAAAGAATTAATTCTATCATAACAAAATTTTGCCACATGGCCTTTGCGGCCGCAATGTGTACACTTGTACACTCTAAGATGCATATGCGAGTGTGATCATGACGTGCAAAGTGTGCATATGCATATTGTGGGTGATGTGCATGAATATGTGGAGCTTGTTTCTTTTGAAACAAGGTTTCCAATCTTTTATGGTTAAATACACAATTGCTCAAAGTTGAGCTCAAATAATCTATTCTATTTTTCAAAAATTTAATCTCATTTTGATTAATAGTGGCATGTAAAGCATGGTGAGAAAGAAAATCATTATTTTTATTCTTTTTAGAAACATTTTCTTTTTCTTTTGAAATAACTTTTCTTTTTAAAGAGTTATTTTCATTCAAAGCAACTTCTTTTTGTTTTTCCATCAAACTAATTTTATTTTTTAAAGAATTATTTCCTTCACAAAGATTATTTAATTTTGAAGATAAGAAAATATTCTCATTTTTCAAAAATTTATTTTCTTTGCAATACATGCAACTTTATTTTTAAAAGAATCATTTTCTTCTAAAATGGAGTCATATTTCTTTTTCAAATTCTTATTTTCCTTTTTAAGCAAATCATATTTTTTGAGGAGTTGTTGACAAAAAGATGCAAGTTCATCATACGGCATATCAACATCCTCTTCTAACTCGGATTTGGAGTTTACCTCAAGGGGGTTATCCCCTTGGACCATATAGCATATGTTGGAAGCCTCACTTCCAACATCCGAGTCGCTCCCCGCATAGTATTATTCTTGTTCGCCAAGGGAGATAATAATGTTCCATACTGTAAAAGCCGAATCAATGTTAGAAACCCTAGATAAATGTTCATCATTTAGGGTTGACTTTAAAGCATGAATGGCTTTTGAGTTAGCCTCAATATACTTGCTATTACTAAGATATGAATCCTTAATGGTAGCAAGATAAACATGAATACCTAGGCCTTGGAGGTATAATGACATCTTAACTTTCCAAGTTTGGATGTTAAGAATATCAAAAGGGGAGGTGACATGAAATCTATGAGTGTGTACAAATATTGTGATTAGCTATAAATGAGGATCTTTAACTCAAGGTTGTTAGATCCAAATCAAGAGCACTTGGCTCTGATACCAATTGAAATCACCTAGAGGGGGTGAATAGGTGACTAGCTAATCTAATGGTGAACAAATGCGAAATTAAAACTATTTATGCAAACTAAAAATTCTTAAGCCAAACACACAAGGTATAACCAAAGAGTGTAGCCGGATTTTTCGTGAAGGGTTCTGGACTATCTCCTCAAGATTTCTCTAGATAAGAGTTGAGGTGCCGCTTTGACTCTCTTGGTTGAATACAAGTGTGAGCAAACAATTCCCAAGCATATAACAATATGGCACAAGTATATCAAGCATATAAAGATCAAGGCAATAAGCATAAGTAAGATATAAACGCAAGTGAGAGATAGAGAGCAATCGCAAACACGGGAGATTTGTTTCGACGTTCGAGCACCCTTACTCTACGTCCCCGCCTTCAACACTATGAAGGATTTCCACTAGAATCGATCTCACTGGATCTCTCGGTGCCGCAACACCTACAAGGAGTTCACACTAGAACTCTTGGACTCTCTAGTCCCTCTCTTGTCCCTGCAAGAACAAACACACGCAAGCACGCAAGCTTGTCGAGGCCGCACCTCTACACTGAGTTCTCACTAGAACTCGAAATAATGTGAACCCGCAAGTCCGCCTCCTCAAATACAAAGAATGAAGTCTTTGGTGATCACAACACTTTGATCACCTAAAAACAATCTCACAACACCTCTCCTATAGGATGAATATATCAATGGAAAGCTCAAGTATGTGTGTGAGAAAAGCTTGGATTGATTTGGTGGTGAAAAACTCAAAGTATCACTTTTGAAAACCTCTTGATAAATTCTCCTTTTGAATGTAAGTAATTGGCTCTAAAACAAGTGGAGATAAACACTTAGAAGTATAGGAAAAACTATCTCAAAAACCTACTTGAAATCTTGTAGAAAACAGTCCATGAGGCCCCCATATAAATAGGCTCCAAAATATGGCCGTTGGAGGCCTAGTCTGCATTGCTGTCGGTCGACCGCCCACGGTCGATTTTTCGATCGTTAGGAAGGTCGGTCGATCGGCCGGTCGACCGCCTTCAGGGCAATGGCCCAACGGTCGACCGCCCGGTCGACCGGGCCATTTCCAGAGAGCAAACACTCTCTGGCGGTCGACCAGCCCTGGCCGTGCACGTTTTGTGCACGTCGGTCGACCGCCCGGTCGATCGACCCCTGGCTCGGTCAACTGTGCGGTCATCCGGCAGAAGGCAAAAACAACTATTATAGGGATTAAAAAGTTGACTTTTTAGATTTGATAAAATCCCATAAATTCACAAAAAATTCACAAAAATAAGTTCATTATTATACTTTGATATACAAGCATGTTTGAGTAAAAATCAAAACATGTTACAAATATTTTGAACTATTTTTGTAATATGGAAGTTTTGGCTTGAAACAAAAACTATATTTTTCCAAATTGAAAACCGATTTTTCCAAAACTCCTTCAAATATAAAAACAAGATATTCTAAACACTTTTAAAGCTTAGTGTGTATGGATATGATCCACTACACATATATGATGAAATATCTATGTTTTTTGACATTAAGCTCTAAAATGGTTTTGGTTAAAACATATGTATATATGAAACTCCAAAAATCAAAACGGTATTTTTTCAAAATGAAAACTCTTTTGTAAAAACTCATCTAAATCTTGTGTGTGACTGTATATGATACTTGAGCAATCCACCAACTAATCTATCCTTTACATTTTATCTAAAACAAAATCTTAACAAAACAAACCTAGACACAAGTCTTCTCTTGAAGGTCTTCACTTGAAAATCTTCTTCTCCTTCTTGACTTGGTCCAAATCTTGATCCAAAGAGTTAGACTCCTCTTGAGTACTTGATGTGATCTTGATGCACAAGCTCTTGAATCAACACGTGCTAGCTCCAAAACACGACTTTAAATTATTTGATGAAGCTAAACACTTACTAAGATCTTGATCACAAATCTAAGACTAAATAAACACAAGATCATTAGTACTATAACTACATGAGTTAATCATCATCAAAACTAGAGTGATGGGCCTTTGGGCCAACAGGGACAATGCCCCTCTTTATATAACCACAAAGCCCATGAAAATAAGGAAACCAAAAACTCTGAATTCTGATCAGAAACGAATTCTGAATCCAACTTGGAAATCGCCCAGAGACCAAACGTTGTCGACAACCCGTTTGGCCTGTCGACAGCCTCTGACAAACCTAACTTCTAGGAAAGACGTTGTCGACAGCCCAAAGGTACTGACGATAGCCAAAGACTAACTCTGACAAATTTCTCTCTGAAAATTGCTGTTGATAACTCTTCTTCGTCTGCTATCGACAACCCAGTTCACCTGTAGACACATATCAGGGTATCTGCACTGTTGTTTTCTTAACGTTTCATCAAATCTGTACTATTTTTTCCGATGAGTTAAAAAACTCTATTAACAAGATTTTACATTCTCTCCCCATAATTCTCCACCTCGGTGAAGATTTCTCAAATCTGAGCCGAACACAACATGGTACCTTGTCGACTCCATCTGGCTGCATCAGTGTGGTTGCCTACGTATCCCTGCCCAGGGGATCAAGCCATCCATAGTTCATCCAAACGTGCTTCACCGAGCTCAAGTCACTGAAAGGATATGAAGTAGCTTATTGCAATGTGCAAACTTTGTTGGCCCAGAGGCCTGTCACCTTAGTTTTGATGATGACTAACTTATGAAGGTTAGTTTACTAATGATCTTGTGTTTAATAAGTTTCAGATATTGATCAAGATCTTAGTGGGTGATTAGCTTCAACAAAGGATTCAAAGCCAGTTTTGGAGCTAACACATGTTGATTCAAAAGCTTGCGCATCAAGATCGCATCTAGCACTCTGTAGGAGTCAAGCTCATTTGGGTCGCGTTTGGATCGAGTCGTCTTGAAGATGAAGATCGACAAGAAGACCTCGATTTATTCTTGTTAGTTTTTGTTTAGATCTTGCGTAAAAATAGAATAGTCTTGATTTGCTCAAGTATACACACACAAGTTAAAATAGTTTTTGTTTTCGGTTTAACCGTTTTTAAATTTCAAGAACATACATATATGATTTTCATGAATAGATAAAATCAAAAGAAGTTTACATGGTTCATATGTATAGTGGATTCATCCATATACATTATTTGATTCATATTGTCTAAAAACTTATTTTGATGATTTTAGTTCATGTGTTACAAGTTGTCTTTTAACAAGACATAGTTTTGGATTTTTTGTCAAAAACATAGATATATCTTTTATGTGTTTTGAATTTTCTCCATACATAATATGCTTCAAAACTGTTTCTATATCATGTTATTGTATTTATACAAGTTTTGGAAAAAACATATTTTCATTTCAAAATTCACGTTTTGGAAAATACCGTTTTGATTTAAAGCTAAATTTTCATATCACAAAAATAGTTCAAATTGTTTGAAATATGTGTTAAATTTTAGTCACACATGTTTATTCTTCAAATATTTATAAGAATTTATTTTTGTGGATTTTATGTAATTTTATAAGATTTTATAGGTATTAAAAGACCAAGTTTTCAAACCCTATAAACCATGGCTAAGGGCTGCTAACGGTCGACTGAAGCCTCGATCGGTCGACCGGAAGTGCACAGGCTTTAGCGGTCGACCAGATGGTCGACCGTTCCAGAGAGTCTGCTATCTGGAAATGGCCCCGGTTGACCGACCAGAGAGACCAGCTCTCTGGTTCTGGCCCCGGTTGACCGACCGGTCGAGAGACCAACTCTCTTGTTCTGGCCTCGGTCGACCGACCGGTCGAGCGGTCAACCGGGCGGTCGATTGACATGCAAATTGCCTTCGGGCGGTCGACCGACAGCCCCAACGGTCAGAAATCTGATCGTTGGCCGGTCGATCGGGCGGTGGACCGACATGTCAGTTTTGACCTGACTGGACCCCAGCGGCTATATTTTGGATCCCCTATAAATATGGGTTCCTTTGGCCAGTTTTAACTAAGATTTTTGAGATCCAAATTTCTCATCTTCTACAGAGTTTTTAACAAGTTTTCATAACGATTATCTCTCTATCTTTAATTGTTTCAAAGTTTTTGAAAAATCAAAAGAAAATAAGTTTTGAGATTCTAGTTCATGTCCAAAATTTCTATATCTTATCAAGAGTTTTTCCCAAGTGTTTTCTTTTCCAAAACACTTTGTTTTCTCACACTTGAGCTATCATCTCTAATCCTATCTTTAGGATCTTTGTTTTATGAGAAAATTGTTTTGTGATCTTTCAAGATCACCAAGAGAGAGTTTGTGATCTTTGTGATCACCAAGTGTATTTTCTTTTGCTTTGTGCCCGGCTTAGTGCCCACCTTTTATATAGAGGTCTGTGTATTGAGAGAGGAGTTGTGTACTCCCGGTGTAGAGTTGTAATTCCTCGGTGGAGGTCCCTTTGTGAAAGGTCCTGTGTGGACGTAATAGAAATCCTTCTGTGTGAGACGTAGAGCAGTGGTTCAAATCTCGAAACATATCTTAGTGTTTGCGTTTGATCCACTATCTCTCAACTCTATCTCTCTTATATCTTGCATTGTTATTACTTGTTCATATTCATTTACATGCTAGATATTGTTTATGTGTGCTCACACTTGTGTTGAACCAAGAGAGCTTTTAATAGCACCTCAACTCTTAATTTAGAGTAATCTAGAGGAGTAGCTCCAGAGCCATTCATGGGAAATTCATGCTCACTCTTGGTTACACATAGTATGTTTGCAATTAAGTTAAATTCCACATCATTTGTCCTAGATTAGCTAGTACACCTATTCACCCCTCTAGGTGTATTTCAAACTTCACTCTTGGAGTAACCTTGGTAAGCATATCAGTGGGATTCTCCTTCGTGTGAATCTTTCGTAACTCGATGTCACCCTCATCAAGAATCTCCCGAACAAAGTGGAACCTGACGTCAATGTGCTTCGTTCTTGCATTATATATTGGATCTTTGTCAAATAAATAGTACTCATGCTATCACAATTAATCTTCATAGATCTTGATCAATCCCCAAGTCGTCAAGCAACCCTTAAAGTCAAATTGCCTCCTTTATAGCCTCTGTCATGGTCATATACTCGACCTCTGTAGTAGACAATACGACAATAGACTGTAGAGTAGAGCGCCAACTGACCGGTGCTTAGAATAATGTAAACACATATCTCATTGTAGACTCGATTGTCGTGGTCTCTAGCGTAGACGGAATTAATAATTTGATACACTCCTGCTTACCTATAATATTCTTCTTGAATACCAACCAACGCCTATGATACCTTTGATGTACCGTAGAATCCACTTCACTGTCTCTCAATGACCCATGCGGGGATCGTACATATATCTGCTAACCATTGAGATAGCTTGTGACAAGTCAGGCGTTGTACACACAATTGTATACATTAAATTACCTACCGCACTAGCATAAGGTACGTGAGTAATGTACTCATGCTCTTCAACAGAAGTAGGAGACATAATAGCTTTTAACTTGAACTTCTTCAAATACCCCTTTTGTGTCAAGCTAACTTTGCCACCTTTGCGTTCTCGCTCAATCTCTATGCCTAACACCTTTGCTTCACCCACGTCCTTCATTTTGAATTCTCAAGACAAGTCTTTCAATTTGTCAATTGTAAATCTGCTCATAGAAGCAATAAGCATATCATACACACGAGTCATAATGGCTTCATGTGTACTTTTTGCCTCGTATGAAGCTGTCGAAATGCTTATACCACGCTCGACATAAATCGCTCAGACTGTAGGAAAGCGATTTCTTCAACTTACATACCATGTGTTCCTTTCCTGTAGTCTTGAACCCCGTTACTGAGACATGTAGATCTCCTCTTCAAGATCGCCATGAAAAGGTGGTCTTTATGTCGAACTGATCAAGTTTTAACGTATTGTGCCACCAGCGCCAGTAAAATCCGAATAGATGAGTGCTTCACAACAGATAAGAATATCTCACTATAGTCTATGTTTTCTCGCTCGCATAGCCTTTATCTACCAATCTGGCTTTATAGCGTACAATATCACCATCGGAAAATCCCTATTTTTTTTGCAAATACCTACTGACCACCGATCTTCTTTCCCTTAGGCAACTCTGATAGTTCCCAAGTATCGTTCTTGTGTAGATAACTCATCTCTTCCATCACACATCTTGGACTCTGAACTAATTTCTGCTTTCCTGTATGTAGACGGGATTGCCTCCTCAATGACTGAGAAAGCATAAGCCATGATCATGTTAGTAGTGAGCCAACTAGGCTTACGTGGATTTCTCCGTGTTCTTCCAACTGCAATGGATTCTTAGACATCACCCATAACCTGTCCTTGATCCTCATCTTCATCAGTAGCATCCTGTTCGGCTACCTGATCACCACCCTGTGTCATTGAGGGTATGACCTCAAATGATACTGATCTGTCTAGAAACGGTGAAGTAGCATCACCCTCCACCTGCTGCAATATCATGTTGGTTATCTGACTTTTCACCTGCTGAAAGTATGTAGGCTTCACCATTGAAGGCTCGTTAAACGTGACGTCTCTGCTCAAGATAAATTTTCTATCCTTCAGATCTCAAATTTTGTAGCCTTTACTTTTTTCTTAAATCCTACGAACATATCTTTTCTCGCCCTTGTGTCCAACTTATATTCCTTGACATGATAGTAGGCCGGACACCCAAATGCTCATAGCAAATCATAATCTTGGGCAACTTTTCCTGACCAAATATCTACAGGAGTTTTATCTCCTATTGCAGACGAAGGCAACCTATTAACGAGATGTTAAGCATACACTAATGCCTCAGCCCAAAAAGATTTCAATATGCCTGTGTTGGATAACATGCAACAGACCTTCTCTACTAAGGTCCCGTTCATCCTTTCAGCCACCTTGGTTTGTTGCAGTGTTTCCCTTCCCTTTGTGCTTCATGGTATATACCCAACATCGCCTAGAGTAATCTTCTATAAAGACACAAAGTAGTGGTTATCTGCAATAGATGCCGTCTTATCTGTGTGAACTTAATCCAGAATTCTCTCAGTGCAATGAGTCACAATGTCGAATCTCACCTTGGTTTTCTTTCGGATGAAACAATATTCACAAAATTTCAATTTGTAGGTATTGATGCCTTTCAACAAACCTTGCTTTGCAAGAGGTTGCAAAGACTTTTCTCCTGTATGTCCGTGCCTCAGAGTTGGGTGTGTTCATTATCTTACTTCGTAGAAGTCGCCACTTGCCCTGTAGCCATATTCAATGTTCTAAATGTCGGATGTCGGCCTAATATCGGAAGGCAAATTGTAAAATCGGATTGCGGATTTCGGGGAAATTTCGGGGATATTTGCTCAATTTCGGTGTCAATTTCAGAGGTCAAATACATTATATAGTATGGTCTTAAATGTCATAAATATCCTAAAACATTACATTTATAATATATAAAGGCATGAAAGCAATATATATAAATATATAATATATTTAAACCATCTTGTTTCGGATATACTTACCTAGACAACTTGCATTTAAGCTACGACTATAAATGAAAAGTTCAAGTTGTAGCCAACCTACAAAATATAAACAATGAACATAGAATCAATATTCAAGTTAATATACAGAAAAGATTATTTATCGCTCTATGATATTTCTGTTACTTTACACTTCTACAACTAACTTTTCTAATCTTTTTATTTAGGTATTGTCGTATTGGATAGGTGCACGTGATGTTATCATATTGATGAAGCCAAACAAATAACAAAGTTTTTGATGAAGTCAAGCCAAGCAAATAACAATGATTACTGATTGTATTTTTTATTTATGTAAATATGTGTTATTGCATCTTGTAAATTTTTATTTTTTATTTATGTAAATATGTGTTATTTTTTATTTATGTAACAATGATAACAGTCTATCGCATAAATATTAACAATAATGTAAATGCTAGATTGTTAATCAAGTTTTAATCAAAAATAAATAATTAACTACTGCTTTTACGGTCACTGCAAAGTCGCAGCACTCTCCTCTCTCTCAGGAATCAGGATCTCTCTCACCCTCCTACTCTCCCTTTATGCTCTCACTCTCCATCTCTGTTCTCTTACTCTCCATTCTCTCTCTCGCTCTCTGCTCTCTCTCAATTTCTCTCTCTGCTCTCTCTCTCTCTCTCAATTTCTCTCTCTCTGCTCTCTCTCTCAATTTCTTTCTCTCGCTCTCTGATCTCTCTCTCTCGCTCCTCTCCCTCTCTTGATTTCTCTCTCCCTCTCTGCTCTCTCTATTTCTCTCTCCCTCTCTGCTCTCTCTATTTCTTTCTCTCGCTCTCTGCTCTCTCTCTCTCTCACTCCCTGCTCTCTCTCAATTTCTCTCTCTCGCTCTCTGATCAAGATCAGAGAGCGAGAGAGAGAAATTGAGAGAGCAGCGAGTGAGAGAGAGAGAGAGAGAGCAGAGAGCGAGAGAGAGAAATTGAGAGGGAGAGGAACGAGAGAGAGAACAGAGAGGAAAGTGGGAGATCAGAGAGCAAAAGAGAGAGAGCAGCGAGTGAGAGAGAGCAGCGAGTGAGAGATAGAGAGAACAGAGAGGGGGAGGAGCAAGAGTGAGAGTAGAGAGGGTGAGAGAGAGATCGTGAGAGAGAGAAAGCAGCTGCGCAGAGAGGGAAAAAAGCATATAATGAAAAAAAATCACAGAGAGATCGAGTGAGAAATTGAGAGAGAGGTACCTTAGGCTTAGAGGCTTCCTGTCGCCAGCGACGAGAGCTGCGGCGACTGCGATTCTCTTCGTCTTCTAGGCTTCCAGCAGTAGCGGCGGAATCAGGCAGAGGGAAAGAAAGAGAGGGCGATCGAGAGAAATGAGGGGAAAAGAGAACCTAGGGCTGTTTATTTGGGCTTAGTGGGCTTCGGGTGGGATTGGGTTGCTTTGACCCGACCCAATAGAAGGGGAAGAAAAACCCCTCTTAATATCGGCCGACACAGTGTCGGCCGATATTTCGAAATCGGCCGAAATGTCGGCCGATTTTCAATAGTTTCGACATTCGAAACTGGGGTGGGATTTCTTGTCGGGCTGCGTCTGAAACCGAAATTTCGGCCGAAATTTCGGCCGAAATTTAAAACACTGGCCATATTACCCTTCAAGTAGTAAAAATTATGGCGTCAGATGCCTTCAAAACAACCATTGAGCCTTTAATCATCTTAAGAACTCTATCTTTAATTTCAAGACCCAATGGTTTCAAGGTACCAACAGAGATAAGAATCCTTTTGAATTGAGGTACATACCTTACATCCTTTAATTCCCGCACCCCATCAAACATCTTGACCAAGACAGTACCTATCCCTTCCATGTAACCTGGACGATCACCACCCATGACAATAAAGCATCCATCTAACTTCTTAAAGCTAGAAAACCGATCTCTATTGGGACACACATGATAGACAGCTCATGTATCTAACATCCACTCAGAATCACCTGAGTAACTAATGATAGTAGTGACTGAGAAAAAGAATACTGATGAGTCTGAGTCCGATCCACCTGCCTGTGAAGTACTAACCGATTGGGTATTGATCACCCTTGCGAGATTTGCCTCGGTCTTTGACTCCTTATTCTTATATTTGATTCTTGAACAATCAACCTTTCAGTGCCCTAACTCTTTGCAGAAGGCGTACTGGTTCTCTTTAGATCTCTTAAACCTGGTCTGGATTTTGATCTACCACGATCACCTTTGCCCTTCTTACCGAAACTCTTGCCTCTTACCGTTAACACTTCTGTTGAATCACTCTTTGAAGAAGACTGTTTGTTCTTCTTCTACACTTCATAATTTACAAGAGCAACTGACACATCACTATAGTGAAGTGTTTGTTTATCATTGATCAAGGTTAGGATGAAGGTCTAATACTTTTTATTAGGAAGAGAACAGAAGAATCACTGCCTTGTCCTTTTCTTTGGTCTCAACATTCATATTAACTAGGTCTGCAAGAAACTTCGTGTAGTTGTTCATGTGTTCACTAATGGAGAGCCCTCTCTTCAATTGGAAGCGATAAAGCCTCCTCTTCAGATGCAGTCGAGACTCAATGCTCTTCATCAAATACTTCTTCTCGAGGATCTCCCAAATCTTCTTTGTGGAAGTTTCATACAACACATGATACTTGATGTCTTGTGTCAAATAAGGCCTGATGACGCCACACGCCATCCAATTCATCTTGTCTCAGTCCTTCCCAGATGTCTTCCGCTTTTCTTCTAGACACAGAGAGTCTTCGAGTTTTGTTGCCGTCAAGAATCCATCTCCTCGCGTCTCAACATCCCAAATTCTTTGTGCCATCAAACTTCACGACATCAATCTTCGTCGGAAGATGACTCACAGATTCACCGATGATTGATAACTTCTGGCCATCTCCTCAATAGATTCCTCAAAGTAATGCGGAAAATGATAAGTGAAAACAAATTCAAATAGGAAAAAGATCAGATCCTTACCTTCAACCGAAACTATAGATAGTTTCCGACGCAATTTACTCCACCCGAACGAAAAAAACTCCCCGTCGAACCCGAAAAGCTCTGTACCACTTGTTGGAACATCAGCAACAGAGAACAACAACACAGAAAATAGTCACCAATCGCACGAACAAGTAAACAAAAAAAAGAAAGCAAGAACACATGAATTTAACGAGGTTCAGCAATTGCCTAAGTTCTCGGACTGAAGGGGAGAGAGATCTTATTAAATCAATCAAGTATAAGATACAATTTATATACCACAGAGCCCATGAAAATAAGGAGACCAAAAACTCTGAATTCAAATCAGAAACGAATTCTGAATACAACTTTAAATAGCCCAGAGATCAAACGCTGTCGACAGCCCGTTTGACCTGTCGACAACCTCTGACAAGCCCAATTTCTTGAAAAAATGTTGTCGACAGCCCAAAGGACATGTCCACAGCCAAAAACCAACTCTGACAAATTCAGTTATCTGAAAATTGCTGTCGACACCTCTTCTTCATCTGCTATCGAAGCTCGATTCACCTGCAGACACGTATCAGGGTATCTGCACTGCTATTTTCTTAACGCTTCATCAAACTCTGTACTATCTTCTCCGATGAGTTAAAAAACACTACTAACAAGATTTTACACTCTCCCCACATACCTTTGCTATGAAATCTCCAATAAAAGAAATTAAAAAGGAACACGAAAGAATATGAGAAATTCTTTTTATTTCTCTTAACCTGAGAGTACACCAATCTCTCTTCCTCAATCTTTCAGCCTCCAGATGAACCTCTCAGCTAATCTCTGTACAAAAACCCAAGCCCACCCCCCCCCCCCCACCCCCCCGGGAAAAAAAAAATCTCAAAAAAACATTTGATATCCGAAGTTAATTAAACTCTAACACAAATTTATCACTCTACCTTCATCTGCATACTTACAACCATTGAATCTAATGCTACAAATGAAATAAGATTTCTCGACTCTGGAACATGTTGAGCTCCCAACAATTTTCTAACATTACCATCAAACATTTTTATATTGATTGTTTCGAACACCCTCTATCTTATAATCGATATCATTTGCGGTTATAACCATTTCTTCATCAACAATTCATAAGTAGTGAGCAACTCCTTCGAACTTAAACAAACAACCTAAATTCAGTACCCATGAATTTGTTGAAAAATTATTACCTTCAGATATAGAGACAAATATCCAAATTCCCAATATCTTGAACTGCTACTTCTGCATCTTTCTTTTCTTTCAGTTCTTTCAAGTTTCCTTCTCCCTTAGTTTGGGCAATGCCACATGATATGCCCCTTTTCCTGCAGTAAAAATATTCAGTCTCATCTCCACATCTCCATCTGTATTGACCATCTCACGCCTTCAAGGCCTACCTCTTGCGACAACTTCTTGTTCTTCCTTTGTGGTTGTCAGCTCATTTGACAACAAAACTGCAGTTGCGCTTTCCAAATTAATTGTGTCCTTTCCATAAAGCAAAGTCATAAAAATGATCATCATATGAGAAGGGCAAAGAAACTAGCAAATTTCTTTAGCTTCGACCTAACTTGATACTAATTAATTGACGAATAACCTTACTAAACAAATTAAAATGCTCATGAAAAGTACCTTTTTTATTGACAATTTATAAAAAGTTGTTACTTCAAAAATAGCCGATTTTCAAAATTTCGTTATGTAGAGATTGCCAAGTTTCCCCACAGTTTCTTTGCTAAATCTTCAACCAAACACGATGTAGAGAACTTCATTGTGAGATGATTTAGTACTTACCTTTCAAATCATACTCAATCCAGTCCTCATCTTTCATTGTTGTAGGTTTCGCCGATTTATCCTATAGCGCCTTGTGTAAACTATGTTGGATCAGCAAGTCTCGAACCTTCACCTGCAATAATGTAAAGTTATTTCTCTCATCAAACTTCTTCACCTCAAACGTCATTGTCGAACGTTTTGAATCCATCTTGGCGATCAAGCCTCGAGCTTTGATAGCCCTATGAGAATTTGAGAGAAAAAAAAAAATCTGAGTTAACGAGTCCTCTCTCTATATTTTTATTTATAGGAAAACACAATTACAACTCATAATACAAGTAGGACTGTTAATAACATATAGCAATATAACTCTTAATTAGGTAAGTACAATATGAATCCTAATTAGATAACTAACCAATCAAAGAGCACTCCCTCTTAAGATGCAGCAATCTATCATGCCAAGCTTGTTACAAAGACTAGAATAAAGACTACCGAAATAAAACTTTTCTAAATAAAACACTAAGAAACAAATAACATTATAACAAATATTGAATCATTGATGTCAATGTCGAAGTTGCAAATCAAAGTAAGCCGAACTTGTGTCAAACCAAGCACTTGCGTGAAAACTGTATGAAAACTCAAATATTCGACTTCTTGGATAAAATGAGAATTTTAGAGATTTTTAAACTCAATAGAAATAAGAAGTTTTGAGATATTCTCATACTCAGAAGAATAGAAGGTTTTTAGAGATCCTCAAACTCAATAGAATGTGAGGATTTCGAAGATTCTCGACTCAGTAAATGAGAGATTTTAAGAGATCTTCAAACTCAATAAAAGTGGAGGGCTTGTAGAAGTAACAACGAGACAAATAACTATAGACTAGATCATACTTCAGAGAACTATGAAGTAGCTAATTACTTGTAGAGGGCACGACAAAGGTGGCTGGTGGCTTGAAAATAGCAGTAGAGGGCTATAGATTGACTGGTAGAAGTTGTAAAGATGGATGGTACGTGTGGAAAGAACAGTAGAGGCACAAAAGAGGTAGAAAAATCTACAGATGTCATTGCAGCAATGTAGTAATTGCAGAAGTAGATGTAGCAGCAATAATTGCAACAATGATTATTGCATCAGTAGCCACAACAGGGACTAGAAGCAGTAGCAACAAGAACATGAAGCGTGGCCCAGCGCTAGGCATGGTATTAGATGTGCAATGCAGAAATGTGACCCAACACTAGGCGCATGCCACATGAGTGGGGCCTAGCACACGTGTGAACAAAATGTCGACGATTAGCAGAAAAGAATTTTGATCAATTCTCATGCTATATTAGAATTTGAGAGAAAAACATCTGAGAGAGTTAATGAATTCTCTCCCTATACTCATATTTATAAGCAAATATAATTACAACTTATAATACAAGTAGAACTCCTAATAGCATATACCGGTATGATTTTTAATTAGGTAACTACAAGAGGGCTCCTAATTAGGTAGCTATAATATGACTCCTAATTAGATAACTAACTAATTAAAGAGTTTATCAATGTATTATAAAACCCATTATAACACGTTACAAAATGTAACGACACTCGATCGTGGTATAACACTTGCAAAAAATGTAGTTCCCAGTAACGAGCATTTTTTGGAGCGTTACGAACGTTACACTACGAAAATAACATAACGTTCATAACTAACGTTATTTACACGGGTTGCTATATATAAAACATCGAAGCAATTTCTCTCTCTAGACCAAATCGATATGATACCCTAAATTTGCAACGGTAATTGAAACAGCGAAGCATCGAAGAATCCCAGTTCCTCCTCTTTCTGCAGTCGACGTCGACTCTTGCGTGCGGTTCTTCCTCTCTCTGCAGTTCATCTTTAGTTGCATCTCTCTCTCTCTCATCGGCGAGCATCGAAGTACTCAAGTTCCTCTCTTTTATCTCTTTTCAATTGTTGAGAAACTCACCGTTGTAACGCACGTAGCGTACGTTATGCATTACGTTATAACCTATGTTAAGCTAACAAAGGAAAAACGTCATTGTTACATTTTTATTATTTTAAACACTAAGTTTAACAATACCATTTTGTATCTCCAGTGAAAGAAATGAAAAGAGAACACGAAACAATATGAGAATTTTTTCATTCCTCTCAATCTGAGATTACACCATTCTCTCTTTCTCAATCTTCCAGCCTCCACAAAGAACTCTCACTATTTTCCACACAAAGCAACCCACCCTAGAAAATATCTCCAAAAGAACATTTTTTATTCCAAATCGTAATCAAAATTTAAAACGACTTTAAATCATTACCATCCAGATTTCACAGACCCACAAATAAATGTAAAATATTAGACTCAAGTTGAAATCGATTTCGACTCAAATCCCTCAACCTTGTTATCAAAAAGCATGATGATAGTCACATATTCTCTTTCTATATTTCTCTATAATTTTTATCATAATAATTTTTTTCATTCTCATTTTTTTACTCTATTGTCAACTATTTGATTTGAACTTGTAATGCATCCATAACTATCTTGAAGAAGGGGATTACAATGAGTACAAAATTCTTTGTGTTCTTTGCTTGCCTTTAGGATTTATTTGCTTCATTCATAACGCTCACTCAAGGCGTATAGTTAGAGCCCTGTCTCCTCCTAATTTGATTTATAATAGAAAACTATTCCCAACTTATTTTCTTGTCTGAAGAGGCAGCCTCTTCACATGTAACCAAGTTCGTACTTGATTAGGATGATTACAAGTCATCATCCAATATGAATCAGCATCAATGGTTCCAAGGCGCTGTTACAATCTGTGGAAAGACCGCTACAATGCACGAGAATTTGTCATGAACTGACTTGGCCTAAAACGTTCTTTCAGGAGCCTTATCATTCATCCCTGTAGTCTGAGACAAGTTGTTAACTTGGTCATGCCATGATTCATACTACGAGTCACATGTTCTATTCAATATGAAGTCTAGGACACAAATATCCCATCCAGGCTGAACTAGAATCATGACCTTCAATATGCCATGTGTCACGTAATCTTTTAGTCCCTCATCTTAGTTCGAATGCAAGCCATGTACCTCCTTCCCTCTCTCCCTCCCTCCATTTAGTATACATATAATTCTAGCTCATCAGTCAAATATCAGTAACTTCAGTTTATCTAATTATCCTAGAATGATTCCCATCTTCCCCCTCCCAACATGCACACACATATACATTTCTAGCTTACTAGTCAAAGATCGGTAACTTCAGTTTATCTGATTATCCTAGATTGATTTGTCACTGCCTTGTTATTTGCAAGACTATACGTACACTGACATCTCTATCTCTTGTTTCAGTGATCAGCTTGAAAATGAGCAAGCTGGAGAAGTTCATACTCAGGTCCGTGATCAATTCATTGGAGGCGGTTGTACTTACTCTATTGTTTATAATGACGCAAAATATGTAAATGAAAGGGCCCGTAATGACATTGTCTTGCTTTCACGGTAAGTTCGCTTCCGCATGATATACACAGTTCTACTACGATATGGGGAATGTATATATTCTGGCAGTTATGAACCAGTTGTCAAATTCTTATTGCTTTCCCTAGTCATGAATATGCTGACTTCTGTTAGTTCAGTCCTTGTGTTTCTCCAGAAATCGCCACCTAATTTTCATCTTTCACATTGATGTTCTCTAATAAGAACAGCCAAGTAATGAACTCTCTCTTTGAATGCTTGTTAGTATCTCATGGAAACATTACTGAGTAATTAGCTAGCATCGGTAAGCAATTCATGTTTTACCTCCATAATGCAGTCAAATCCTATCACTTCCATCTGCAAGTTGGAAAATTCAGATTTGGCGAGTGGTACTAACGTTGGCTATCATAGGTAGTCATAAATAAGGTGTGAACTTTAGATTTTTATACTTAGAAGATTGGTCTGACTTCTCTTATAAAATATATAAAAAGTTTTCTCATAATAATGTCATAGTCTGCTTTGATATTCTTGCTCACAGTTCTTTTTACGTTTGAATTTTTTTTTTTTTCTTGTTGGCTGCTTTACCTCAGTGGCATAACACAGCTGAATGATCGGGCACGCCAAGATGTTGCTGTGCTAGGGTTGGGAATTCTGAAGCTTGATGGTATGCTTATTAAAGTTATGTTCAATTGGATAAAGTTTCATATTTTTTTTTCTAGTTATCTTGGGACTTTGTTCATTTTTCACTTAACTTTTAAAGTGTATTCTGCAAGCTCGTGCAAGAGAGGACACTGAGAAGATTGACCATGGAATGAAGAGAAAAGCAGCTTGTCTGCACCATATAACTACAGTACGTACTTTTCTATCTGTGGTTAAACATCAATTCCATGAATTACTTTTCTATCTTTGGTTGGTTGAAAATGGATAGGAAAGAGGCAAATTTGTAAAACTTGGTGGGCCCAATTCTATGGTGGATTGCAAATTGCATTTCCAAATGAAGCATTTCTTTGCTTGGATAGTTGAAAAGAGATTGGAGTTGCTTTGTCTGATTTTGGGGGCCATGTAGGATTTGTATGTAATTCCAATTCCTTTCATTATGGCTAAAATTGGGAAGGAATGGGGCAATATGTCAATTAAAAAAATATTTTGGTGGGGGTCACGCCTCACATGGTGGAGGTAGCTGCTGCTGTTCACCACCTCTCTCTATTTCTAATTTTCATTTCCTCTTGTCCAAACAATTGAAGAACCTGGACTTCATTTTGATGGGGCCAAATTGGGAGTTCATATTGCATTTTCACCCCTATTTACCTGCAAACAAACAGGAATTGCCAAATTAGTAAAAGGGCTGGAAATTGATAAAATTTCAGTCTTTTTCATTTAATTTTTTGGTTTACAGCCAACCAAACAGACCATTAATGAATCTTGCTTATATTACATGTCAGAAATTAAAGGACAAAGCTAAGTCTAAGTTGAAGAGAGCAGCAGATCAGCACTGGAGTGATGGGGCCTTGGAGGTATTCAAGTCTTTTCCACAATGATTCTTGTTCTTATCACCTTTTAATTTCATTGTACTTCCTTGCTTTTTACAATATTGTTTTAGATGTTGCTTTGTCCGTGTACACTTGCACATGCCAGAATATTGAGGTGACGAACTGAACCAAACATAACTGGCAGAAAAAGATTGAACTCATGCATATAAACCTAGCACTCCACGTGCTCTTGAGATTATCATTATATGTTATAATATGGAAGGGAAAACAGTTTAAGTTACACATCTTTTTGGGCAACGAATGACGTCTCATGTGCCTAATAAGTATTGCTGGCAGGATCTGCAAATGGATTGGTCAAAGAGATTGGAAGGTCGGTCGGATCAGATCTGATTCCAATCTGAGCAAGGTTCGGATCAGAACCTGAGTAGTTTGCTCTGCTATGCAAATTAAGATTCAGTCGCGATATAAATTGTGATTTGCATCTAGATGCAAGATCGGACGCTGTGATTTTTCTTTTTTGGGCCTCAATCGCAAATTGCAGTTGATGCTGGTTGGGTCAAACCTGTTTATGTTCATGACACAGAGGATTATGATGACTGAACTGTTCAACTACAATTAACGTGTGGAGGGCTGTTAGAGTAGAGAAATAGACGACTTAATCCTACATGGAGATTAGCCACTTCAATATATAAATAATAATAAAAACAAATTTATAAGAATACCCTTTTTTGTGTTACACTCTAATACTCTCCCTCAAGGTAGAGTATAGATGACAAGCATGCATAGCTTGTTACAAGAACTAGGGGGAAAAAAGTTCCTAAACAACTTTTTGAAACATAAAAACCCAGAAACAAATACTGGATTGCTAATCTTATGCAACATTGTTGAATCATTGATGTCAATGCTGAAACTGTCAATCAAACCTAATCAAACCAAAGTGAATCTGAGTCGAATCGAATACTTGTGCGAATACCACGCAAAAAATTAAATATTTTAAAACTTGAGTAGAAGTGGAGGTTTTAGAGATCCTTAAACTGAGAAAAAATAAAGGTTTAAAAAAATCCTCAAATTCAGTAGCAGAAGAGGTTTTGAGAGATCCTAAAACTTAGTAGAAAAGAAAGTTTTTTTTTTAGATCCTCAAACTCAATAGTAAAAACTTTCAAATACAAGTAGAATCAGATCAAATAATACTCATGAATGCCTCTGGGTTTGAACTTCAAAATACTAAATACTAAGCTATGACAAGAATAACTTCAACCATCATGTTAACAGAATTCTGACTGACAAAATTGTTCATTGGAACATCACCGTCGCTATACTATTCACGTGAACAGTAACTTTTTCCTTTTTGAAATCTGAGTTCAGGAGTTCAGATTTACATTATATCTAAAAAAGAAAAAGGAGAGAGTTGACGAAGAGAAATAGGAAATGGTGTAGATAGGCGGTGGCTAGGGTTAAAGGTTTATGGGGGGAGGGAGGGGAGAGAGAGAGAGAGAGAGAGAGATGGTATTGATTGATGGATGATGATAGAGGAGCAGTTGGTGATGGAAGAGAGGGATCGTTCTAATACCATATTAGAGTAGAGAAATAGACGACTTAACCCTATATGGAGATCAGCCACTATCTTTATATAGATAATAATAAACACAAGATTACATGAATACCCTTTTTTGTGTAGAGGGCACTAGTGGAATCGTAGAATAAGTGAATTGCCGAATGCGAAACAAAATCTTGTACTTGTTGAAGCTGAATTGCCAAATATGAGAGACTGTGAAAGAATAAAGTAAAACTAGGGTTGACAAAACAAAATCTCGCACTTGCTAAAGCTGAATTGCTAAGTACGAAATGTTGTCAAAGATGAGGCTCTTTTACCATGATAAGTTACAAAGAAACCTAAAAGAACTATATCTTTATTGATTCTCAAACTACAATTACATAGGACCATGAGCAAGACTAAAACAAAACCAAATTGTACACAGGTTGTTACTATGATTCCAATTAGTAATAAGACTCTATAAGACTTCAAATACTACTCGGACTCTAGAAGACTACAAATATTACTAGGACCCAATAAAAAAATTACCAATATATTAAACATTGGATACATAATCATTTTTCTCCATTCAGGTTCCTTAAGGGTCATCCCCAAATATCTATGTGACAATTACAGATGCTTTAAAATGAATATTTACTAGTAGTGAGTTAGGGTTCCCTCTTTGATTGTATGTTTCAGAACATGAATATGATTGATGGCAGGATTGTCTGTGTGTCTACCAGTAAAAATCAAGGAATAACATAATTCAATTTTCTAATAACTTTTGGTCTGTTTTCAGGCTGACCTGAAGCGAGCTGACTACGTTGTTAGGCGTAGGGCTATGGAAGATGCATTCATGGCTTTGAAGGTAGAAACCCCATTCTGATAACGGCTTCCTATTCATGAGTACTTTGTCATTCATATGTACTCTTTACCATCTTGTTGCAAAGTAAATGTCTTTCTTTATGCAGAGACACGAATGTAATTATTTCTGCGCACAATTTTTGTCAGTGTTGTCATTGATTGTTGTTTCCATATATTCGAATTGCTTGAAATTTCTTTGACTTATTAACTATAACATGCAAGCTTTGATTCATAGCATCTTTTGTCTTTTTTCAATAATAGATCCTAGATTTAGCAGCAAGATTACCATTTCAAAGAGTATAATTTTTCAACAATATGAATAAATTTCAAAGTTGAAGAAGGATCCTGAATATTATTAAGACACTCTTGTATTTATATTAAATGTTATTAAACATTCATTAACGTTTTCCTTTGTTTATTGGTGATATTACAGTTTGTGAGGAACATTCATGACATGATGGCAAACAAGTTGTATCAGCAGTAAGCTTTTTCTGATAAGACAGAAATCGTGATATTATTATTTCTGTTTACTATTGTTGTATATTGTAGAGTCTTGTGACCTTCAAGACATATCTTCTACTATGTATAACATATTGATATGACTTCATTTGTGTAGGCCTCAGAAGGAAGGTTCTTTTATTGTAAACAATACGATGGGATTTATTACACTTGAAAAGAATGGGAAATCTCTTGATCTTTTATCTAGAGAAGTCTCTACAGATCGCATTACCGCAATAGAGGTTTTAGTTGCTTCTTTTCCTGTGCCTATTTCCTAATTAAATTTGATTTGATGTTCTTTTTCTTTTAAAATTCCCTGCATTTAATTTGGATCTTTAATTACTAATATTCAGGATGCTTACTGGAGTATGGCATCTGCCTTGTCTGAGGCTGATGGAATTGATTACACTGACCCTGGAGAGGTAATCTATTGGACTCAGATTCTGACAGCCTGTAGGGGTGTTTGTTTGAAATTATTTATCTTTCTAATTCCTATCTGTTGTCATGTTTGATTCATGAAGCTTGAATTGTTAGTAGCAGCTCTTATTGATCTTGATGCAATGGATGGTAAAGGCAGTGTCTCACTTCTGGCTGAATGTTCAAGCTCGCCTGATGCTAGCACAAGGTACTATAGATTTTATTTTGTGAAAATTCATCCACATCCCCTATTGTTTTTCATGGACAAACTAATACACAAGTCAATAATTAAGGTTAGAAAAATCGGCCAATGATGATGCTTATGGCTCATATTGTATCAGATTTCAAGCATGTGAATCCGATCTATCCAAAGTGAGACGATACCACGATGTCGGCTAATAATGACTAGTGCAAGAGGAGATCTGGGATTTGAAGTGCCAAAAGTTGAACCTCTAACCTATTCTATATGACTGTCAAAATAATAATTACTTAATAATCAAAATTTTCAAATCTAAGAACAGTAGCTGTTAAAGATGAAAATCATCTTTTGATCCACAATAGAAATATAATCACTTAGAAAGAATTAATAATAATATTAAGTGGTTAGTTGGATTAATCTTTTTATTGAATTTGGACTAATCAAAATATAATAAATCACATCATATTGGTCAAGCCCTTTATCTCATAAAACATTTTTTTTCTTTTATATTGGTTTTTCTGTATATAACTTGGGTTTCCACTGAATTATTAAATTGGATCAGGTCTAGCATAGACTTCAAATTCTTTGATATTATAAGAACACAAAAGCATGTTCAATAACGCAACTTTAAAATTGATTTTCTCAAAATTTTGCCATATTAACATAGATACGACATGCTGACACATGGCAAATTTTGAATAGTATATATGATGAGCGTGTCTCACGTGTGTGTTTGACATGACACGACATCATAACAGGAGTGTCCATTGCTACATAGCAGGTGGATTTTGTGAGTAATTGCTTCCTGGAGTTTCCCTATTCTATCTAGTGCAATCACCTTTTGTTGTTTGATATTTTGTGACAATTCCTAAGTTTAGTTGCAACCTAACCCCTTTTCTCCTTAATTTTATGTTTTATGTGATCTTATGATTGAGCTATTAGTGGCTAGCTATGTAGCTAGTACACCCCTATCACGGAACCGTGTCATGTCCGAAACTTGTCCGACACACTTGTCAATGTGTATTTTAAAAAAAAATTCAAATGTCTGCGTGTTGTGTCCATTTCAATGTTGTCGTGTCAGTGCAACATAGGTGGCTAGTCATACTCTATATTGACATGAGCTCGTTTTATTGATTCCTCTTAAAAAATTCAGTAGCTCCCAATGGTTATAATCTCACTATTGATATCAGTATAGGTACTGGAATCACAAGTATTAGAAATATCAATTATCAGCCATTTCTCTCCGTCAAATCAGCAATATCAGCATCACCTCAGTTGTATCGGCAATATTAGGAAATTGTTTGGCAATAGTTTGGCATTGGACTTGTGGTAGAACAATACCTTTAATGTGTATTCTTATGATTAACATCACAATCAAGCACTAGATCAATTGTGTAGTGGCGGTCAGTGTAGTATCAAGTTTGGAGGGCACAGATTTGTGTTTGAGGTTGTACAATTAAAACTTTTAGCCAAATAAAAACTTACAATTGTGATTAATTCACAATAGTCGTAAAATTATGATTAATTCACAATTTTCATGATTATTTCATGTAATATTTGCCAATTATTGGTAAAAATGCTGCGGACCAATTTAAATGCAACAGAGTTCGTCCCTAGAATCAAACATGAATCATGCGAAGTTTGTGACTATGGTGGAAATGCCCTAAATTCGCCCTTTTTTTTCTTTTTTCCAGAGTCATTCTGGAGGAATGTGGTAGGCTGCCAAAAAGCAGTATAAAAATTCGTAAAGGTGTTGAATATAAAATATCTCTCTCAACTCTGACCACAACTTTAAAATTTTGGTGTAGTGCTTGGACTTTAAAATAGTATCAGAGCCATCCAGGTTAAAATCTAATTGAGTGTGTATCTAAATGCAGATTGTTACAAAGAAGAAAAAGAAAATACCGCTGCACAGAAACCTAATTTTTTCCCCCATAAAATAGTCACTCAAACTACATAGTATGAGTATATAAAAATGTATCCTCACCCCGACTTCAAAGTTTTGGGTTAACAGCAGTGACTTCAAGAAGATGAACATATAAAAAAATCACAGACACAGGACTTGTATTTGGTTTCTCAAACAGAAAATTATTAGTCCTTTACTCTAACCTAGCATCCAGAGCCTGAAACATGTTTCTTATTTGATAGCTAAAGTTATCAGTGTTACTCTATTAATTTTCTGTGAAGAGGGGAAGAAAAAGAATTTCAGGACTTACACGTGTTTGTTTCTGGTTTCTTAGGCAAGCTCTGGCAAACGCATTGGCAGCAGCACCATCCATGTGGATTCTTGGGAATGCTGGCATGGGGGCATTACAAGTAACTATTATGAATTCTTCTACATAACTTTATCGCGAGTTTATTTGCAAAATAAGAGAAAAGAAAAGTTTGCGAACAGGATCCAACAACTAACATTTTCTTTTTCCTTTTCTTTTATTCTTTCTCCTTTTGTTTCCTTCTTTTGGGATCTTTTGTAATATAGAGATTAGCACAGGACAGCAATCATGCCATTGCAGCTGCTGCATCAAAAGCCATTGATGAATTGAAACAGCAGTGGGAACTAGAAGAAGGTGATAGTTTGAGGTTTCTGATGAATAAGATATCTCAAGAACCTGAAGATGAACCTGAACTAGAGGAGAATAGTGACTCCGAAGTGTAAGGTGACCTTGTGGACTTGCTGACCAAGACACTGCCCGAGACATGCTCACAGAAATCTTCTTTCAATACTGTTATTAACAAAAGATGAATGGTAACGCTGTGTATAAAATTTCACGGTGTCTGATGGTGTGCCCATTTGAGGCCATCTATATAATTGTAAAGGGAATATCTTTCAAACAGGCACTGTGAGTTGTAGTAAAAGAATGACTTGCCTGGTTCTGCAGGCTGTGATTCCACGGGAAGTATATTCTATAAAACGGTGTCACTCTTTTTGTGACCACTTTTTAAAGCACTCTTGAACTCAATCTGGATTCAACGTCAATCTGTCTCTTCTGGTTGCTCGCCTCTGCATGATAAAAGTTTGATTCTCTAGTTTTCGTGTAACTCTCTCTGTAAAATCCATGAAGTGCGTGATGGTGCCCGTATCAGAATCACATGGCAAAGCCCATCCTTGTTTCTCTTTTTTCCTCTTCAGAATTGTGCACTGTATGATATAAGTTCTGCATGTATGTTGGTTATACTATTTGCCTTCGGGTGTCAACAGAGCAAAAGCTCAAGGCATATCTGACAGTTTAGATTCAAAACAGATGTTACATATCCAATCCAACTGAATTACATTTCCCACACATGAGAAGTGTTAATGAACTCTGAACTCGAATCACGTTGTCAGGGTGGACTTAATCTGTAGTCGATGAGTTGAAACAAACATCAAATAGATTTTGATGATGAATAGTCGATTTGAAAAGAGTTGCTGTTATTTCATGCAGCTATTTACATCTTTTCAGATGTCCCCTATGAACTATGTGCTTCTTCTGCTTCTGCTTTATCTAACTTCACAACTGGCAGGGAGGATCAAACAACTAACAAAAAAGAACTCAATATCCCTATCCAATTATCGGTATCCTTGCTGAAGATCTGCGATGTTAATGAACCTTCTCCCATGGGTTTTGCTGTATCTGTGCAGGCTCTCCTATGAGGGACAGTGCTTCTCCCTCCCATTTCTGAGATTTCACAAGGAATAGCACTCACAATTCTCTTCCCCTGAAGAGACGGCAACAAATTAACGCTAGGAATCTCATCATGCCACACGAAATCGTTCTCATGTTCGAACTTCCTCAGCATCTAAGTGGCATCCGTAATTTCTTTGCAGAACACTGAGATGCAGGGTTCATTCTTCAGTGTATTTGCCTTCTTTGCTTTGGCCATGGCATTCTGAATACCTGAAATAGCTATCCCAAATTTTTCCTTGCCCCTCAGGTCCTCTGCAAGATACCTTTGGCCCCTCAATTCATGTAAAACTTTACATGCTGAAATAATTTCTTGAAGCCAGATAATAAATCACATCCGTCAAGTAAAACACTTGGCATTCCCTAAAATTAAAATGTAAAAGAATGTGCATCAACTAAAGTCCCCATGAGGAACAAATAAAAATATTACAAAATTATAATGCTATTCCAGACTAATGGATATCAAAGGATATGCATGGATATGTGTCTGAAAAATAAAAATGCTCTGTTTCTCTTGTAAAAAGGGGAGAAAAAAAAAAAAAACTAATATAAGGTCCTCACTTCTGTCGTAAACAATATGTACGAGGTATGGGATTTTAATACCTTTCAAAAATAATCGGCATAGGATTTTAACTATTTAACTACTAATATTGTATTTTGCTAGCCCTAATTAATGTTTTCATAATTTTGTATTTACTATAATGAAAATGAAAAATCAGTCAAATTAAATGCAAACATACATTTTGAAGCTGATGCTTTCATACCTTAGTCCTTGCTGATAATGAATTAAGCTCTCCTGGTTATTCTTCTCTTCAGCTCTATTAATTGTTACAGCCTATTCCAAAACTTCAAACCATAAGTAACTAGCAAATATCCTGAAAAAAAGGTATTACAGCCCGATTTTGAAATGTTTTTATTATGATTGATCCTATATTAGTTAGATTTTACTCAAGTAGAGGTTTTCTAACTGCAAAAGAGTTGTTTGTTTCTGTTAAAAAAATCTTGAATGTAAAGAAAGAAAGAAAGAAAGAATAAAGATAAGAGGTTCCTATATCTATAAAAAAAACAATTGCAAAAGTTTATTTAGTTTATAGCATGCCTTTACATTTTAGATTCTGAACAATAATAGAATGTACGAAATACTCTCACTACTGGCATATTCAAAAGTCTTTAGATTCTTAGACTTCTCTTGCTTTGAAAATTATTCTTCCCTCAATAATTAATACTATATTATAAGCATACCATGGGAGATCATCATCTCTAAGATGCCTCACAGTTCATCCATCACTAATTAACGCAAAGAGATAAGAAATTAGCACTGATCCTTAGTGTAAGCCGATGGTGATAGGAAATGACTCTCCTTCAATTGTTCTCATCCTAGTTGCTGCCCCATCTTACACATCTTTAATCATATCAATATTAAACCTACTCAATGCATTCTTTTCCTAAACCTCGCTATGCAATCTTTCTAGGAATATGATTGTAAGATTTGCTTAATTAATCAATGAAAGCCAATTTAGATCTCTTTTCTTCTTCATGTATCTCTCCATGAATCTGTTGGAATGGGGGACAGGCAAGTGAAGAGACGATGGATGTTTGCTAACTCCAAACACTCTTGAGTACTGGGTTGCTACCCTTTTAGTACCTCCAAAATAAATTCACCCAAACTAAGCTCTGCAATGCTTTGCTTTGCTTTCTTTTATTTTTCTTCTTTTCTTATACATTACAACACAACCATACGATCCCTTATATAGGATTTGTATACAATGGAGTTTCAATATAATAAATACATGTTTTAATAACCTCACAAAACTCTCTTAGTAAATATACTATATGTTTTGCTTCAATTTATTGGTAGAGTCAATAAGCTTCAGGTTTGGTTTTTCATTAAGTTCATAACTCCAACAAATCACCCCCTCAAACCTGAAGCGTAGTCATGCCGAGCTTGTCTCTTAATCTTCTGAATGCATCTGCTGTTAGAGGCTTGGTGAGTATGTCTGCGACTTGATCTAGAGTATGACAATACTCCAGTACTATGGTTTTCTTCTTTACATGAACTCTAAGAAAATGAAACCGTGTATCTATGTGTTTGCTCCTCCCATGGTGTACTGGGTCCTTTGCAAGCTGTATAGCTGATTTGTTGTCAACAAGTATCATTGTTGGTCTTTCTTGTGGATGATCCAGCTCCTTTAAAATATTTCTCAGCCAAATTGCTTCACAGACTGTAGATGCAGCCGCCACATATTCTGCTTCACATGAAGATAAGGCCACAACTCCTTGCTTCTTTGAGGTCCATGAAAATGCAGTTGGCCCAAGAAAGAAGACATAGCCAGTGGTGCTTTTTCTCTCATCTTGGTCACCTCCATGATCGCTATCTAAATAGCCTACTAAATCTGAAGTTTTACCATAAGCATAACATAGACCAAGGTTGAGTGTGCCTTTGATATACCTTAAAATTCTCTTCGCAGCTAGCCAATGAGATTCCTTCGACGTCTCCATATAACGACTCACAAGTCCGACTCCATAAACGATATCAGGCCTTGTGATCGTCAAGTACCTCAGGCTACCAACTAGACTTTTAAAGAGAGTCGAGTCTACAAAATCTCCATTTCCTTCTCTTGATAGCTTCGTTCCTGTAGCTATTGGGGTGTTCACTGGGTTGCAGTTACTCATCTTGAATTTCTCCAAGATCTCCTTCATGTACTTCTTTTGAGATATAAATATCTCATCTTGTTGCTGCTTCACTTCGATGCCAAGAAAATAGGACATCAGTCCATTGTCCGTCATCTCAAATTCATTGAACATCGCCGCCTTGAATTCAGCAAGCATTTCGGCGCTACTTCCTGTGTAACGCCCCGATTCCACGGATACGGGGACGTCACTGCAACGTATATACGTAGGTCAGAAAATGCCCCCACGTATATACGCTAAGCATAAAAGTACAACAAGAATCAGAGTACAACACAAAGCGTGGTATATTCATATGCCAACTATAAAAGTACAAATACAAAGTTATACAAGTTATGATAACTGTTACACTTTACAAGTGTTTTGTTTTCACAACCAAGTCCAAAAGAACATATACAAGGATATACACAAGATGCTCACGTAAGAGATGGAGACTCGTGAGCCAAAAGGAAGAGTCTGGCACGAGGGAACTAGATCTGATCAGCCTGCTCACTCAGATACGCTTGGTCCTCTGTGGATGGCTCCACTTCGTTCCAAGCCTCAGAATCTGAATATGCAAATCCAAGGAATCAAGACATATAACGATAACAAACTATAGCCAAGTGGCTAAGGGACATGAATAAGAAAAGATGAAACAGATATAAGGAATATCAACTAATAAGTATGAAAAGCATGAAGAGATAAGATCATAATACAATAATCTACAATTAACGTCTTATTATTATTACTTGTCTTACTGTGATATCTAGCTATGTGACCCAGCGTCCCAGAACACATAGATCCATATCCTAGTAAAGCAAGGTTGTTATTAGAAACAGCGGTTGTATCGACGAACTATGTTTACAGTGGGTCCCGTGCTTGCCCGGGACAACGGCCAAGGGTGTTCCGTTGCATGGTGACGGAACCAGCCGCTAGGCCTTTCAGGAGGGACTTATGTATGCCCTTTGTCATGACAGTACTCAGGAAAAGGGAGCCAGCACTCCCCTCGGTCCCCTGGAGGCCCTCAGGTCAGACCGGAAATATAATTGTACAATATACCTAAAGCCACTGTAAACACGAACACATACCGATATCCGCATATTTCCCCCGACCCATGTGTAAGTTGATCTATTTTATACAAAGGTCAATGCATCATGCTTGATGTAAGTGATGGCATGATAAGTTGGTGATATTCGCTACTTTAACAATTTATGGAATAAAGATATGTAATAGCAAGTTATGGAGTAACATGAAGTAAGATCCATCAAGTAGCATGTCATGTAATATCAGTAATGAAGCATAAACATGAACAATGTATCACATGTGTATAGAGGTTAAAGTCCAAAATCAGAAAAGGAAACAACTAAGTTAAATAGTCAGAATTAGTCGACTAGGTGCAAGGGTTAGTCGACTAATAGAAGTCTTAAGTCGACTACTAGTCTGCAGGAGTCGACTAATAATGGTTTCCAGAGAGTTGGAATTCTATTTCAAGAATAGTTAGTCGACTAGGGTTAGAAGGGTAGTCGACTAGTGGTGAACTATAAGTCGATTAACGGATACGCAAGTCGACTAAATCGGTGACATAGAAAGTTGGGGTTTATTTCAGGGACATGTTAGTCGACTAAGGTACTATGTGTAGTCGACTAGAGGTCTCAAGTCGACTAATAATTGGGATAAGTCGACCAGAGCCGAGAGTTGGTGTTTTTGGTTCTGGAATAGGTTAGTCGACTAGGTTAAAAATGTAGTCGACTAGGGGGGTCTAGTCGACTGGTGATATGGCTTAGTCGACTAAAACTGTGAAATTAGAAAGACTACGTTTCAACTAAGGTGGGTTAGTCGACTAGGCCCTAGGTTAAGTCGACTAATCGTGAAGAAAACAGAAAACAGAACAGAAATTCTGATGGTTGTTTGTTGGCCTAAAAATGGGATTTTTATGACACAAGTGTACATGAATGATCATCATATGTACACAAAGAAGTAATCTAGTCTTGGTGAGTAAAAATACTCACTTTGAACGGCTATGTGAAAGTTCTACGAGTTCCGAATGATTGTTGACGACAATATCACCAACTAGATCTTTGGCGATACTTCCGATGAAGAGAGATGCGATCCAAATCCAAGGTTGAAGTTACTTGAGATGGAGATGAAGACTTAGAGGTGGTTTTGAAATTAGGGTTTGAGATGGAGGAGAAATGTTGAAGGCTATTTCTTGGTGAAGTGAAAAAAGAGAAAAGAATTGTAAAGGAAAGTTTATATAGGATTTGATTTTTGTAAAGGAGGTGTAAATAAATAAATTGAGAGGGGTTTTGTGCAAATAGGGGGGGATGGGGTGTCTCCCTTGGCCAATGGTGGCCGGCCATGGAAGAGAGAGGGAATGAAGGGCATTAATGGGGAAGGGTGTGGAGTTTTTAGATATTTTGGAGGAGAAGATATTTGGGAAGTTGGTGGAAGGAAAGAAGGAAAGAAAAAGGAAAAGAAAAAGGAAAAAAGAAAAAGGAAAAGAATTTGTAAAAGGAAAGAATTTTGAAAAATGAGAATATTGAAAACACTGATTCCCGGGTTTAAATCGAGAATGCGGAAAACATTTCGGAAAATACCGAAATCGTCCGAAATTCAAGTATCTCGGAACGACTCGTAAATTTTACCAAAAATCAATAATAATATATGAAGACGTATAATGAAATCCGTTTGAAGAAATACTTTATAGTTTTAAAACTAAAAATCCCGGAATCAGTTTACTACCGACTCCGTTGGAATTTTCATAAATTTATAAAATTCTCAGAAAAAGTATTTAGATAAGAAATGTCATTCTAAGAAATAATGTCTAAAAGATTTTCTTGAAATTCCTAACTGTTTGTAAGATAAAAATTCGGGAATCGATCAGCGACACTGGTCGACACCGGTTTTGAAGAAATTCATTTTAATTTTAGAAAATTCCAGAAATTCACCAAAAATCTAATATATTAGAAAATAATATTTGAAATTGAAATTGGTCAAATACGGGAAGTAAATCGAAAAATACGATCGAAAAGCTGAATACGCAACTTAGTACGTATTACGGAAACGGGGTATTACAATCTACCCACCTTACAAAAATTTCGTCCTCGAAATTTCATAAGGTGAAGGGTAACAGGAATGGTAACAGATAGATAAGGCTAGGAAGAAAGATAACAATAGAAAAGAGTAAAAGGAAAGAGTCTTACCAATCAAGATGAGAAGAGTTGAGGATAACGCTCTCGGATGACGTCCTCTCGTTCCCATGTGGCCTCTCCTGGCGCATGGCGGTTCCAAGACACCAACACTAAAGGAATGGCTTTGTTCTTCAGTGTCTTCACACTTCTATCCAATATGGCCATCGGCTGCTCCTGATATGATAAATCTGGCTGTAGCTCTAGTTCGGAGTGATCCAGAATATGGCTATCATCCTTTACATACCTCCTCAACTGAGATACGTGGAAAACATTGTGCACTCCGTCCAAAGAAGGCGGCAATGCCAATCTGTAAGACACATCTCCCACTCGCTCCAAAATCTCGAATGGGCCGATATATCTTGGACTCAGCTTTCCACGAACACCAAACCGGATGATTCCCTTGGTAGGTGATATCCTCAAGAATACATGATCTCCAACCTGGAATTCCAATGGCCTCCTCCGTGTGTCTGCCCAACTCTTCTGTCTGCTCTGAGCTGCCCTGAGATGATCTCTGATAATCCTGACTTTCTCTGTGGTCTGAATCAGGATCTCGGGCCCCAATAGTCTCCTCTCACCGACTTCATCCCAGCAGATCGGTGACCTGCACTTCCTTCCATATAAAGCCTCAAAGGGTGCCATCTTAATACTGGCCTGATAGCTGTTGTTGTAAGAAAACTCAGCCAAGTGAAGATGATCTTCCCATGAACCCTTGAACTCAATTATGCAGGCTCTAAGCATATCTTCGAGAATCTGGATGGTCCTCTCTGATTGTCCGTCTGTCTGAGGATGATAAGACGTACTGAACTTCAGACGAGTTCCCAGACTCTCTTGGAGACTCTCCCAGAAATGAGATCTGAATCTGGTATCTCTATCTGAAACAATACTCACTGGAACTCCATGCAGACGAACTATCTCCTTCATGTACTTGTCTGCCAGAACCTCTGTTGTCTGACCCACCCTGAATGGTATGAAGTGAGCTGACTTGGTGAGGCGATCAATGATTACCCACACAGCATTATTACCCTTGGGACTACGAGGTAATGCCGTGACAAAATCCATAGTGATGTGCTCCCACTTCCATTCTGGTATCGGTAAAGGATGTAGAAGTCCGGCTGATCTCTGGTGCTCTATCTTTATCTGCTGGCACACCAGGCACTTAGCTACAAACTGAGCTATCTCCCTCTTCATGGCATTCCACCAGAAATGCTTCTTCAAGTCCTGATACATCTTGTTTCCCCCTGGGTGTATAGAATAAGCTGAACTGTGTGCTTCTGCCAAAACCTTCTGTCTAACTTCTCCCTGGGGAACACAAAGCCTGTTACCAAAGTACAAGGCTCCATCTGGACGAATACAGATATCGGTTCTCAATCCAGCCTCTACCTGAGCTCGGAATGTCTGTAATCTGGGATCCTCTTTCTGAGCTTCCTTGATCTCATCTATCAATGATGACTGAATCTGTAAAGTCATAAGCTGTCCTGCCTTCTCAGCTCCTCGAATCACCATCAAGTCCAATCTGATAAAGTCTTGAATCAACTCCTTCTGCTGAGTAAGTTGGACAAGCACTCTGTTCTCTGGCATCCTACTCAGTGCATCAGGAACTGTATTGACCTTGCCTGGATGATATTGCAAGTCAATATCATAGTCTGCCATAAGCTCCAGCCACCGCCTCTGCCTCATGTTCAACTCCTTCTGCGAGAAGATATACTTGAGGCTCTTATGATCTGTATAAATCAACACCTTATCTCCCAGAAGATAGTGCCTCCAAATCTTCAAGGCAAAGATCACCGCTGCTAGCTCCAAGTCATGAGTTGGGTAGTTCCGCTCATGAGTCTTCAGTTGCCTAGATGCATATGCTATAACATGATCATGTTGCATAAGTACGCATCCCAGGCCTTTACCTGAAGCATCACTAAAGATAACCATCCCTCCTCTCCCTGAGGGAGTCCTCAAGATTGGAGCTGAAATAAGCCTCTGCTTCAACTGCTCAAATGCTGCAGTACACTCTTCAGTCCATATGTACTTTACCCCTTTCCGGGTGAGCTGGGTTAGCGGAGCTGCAATTCTAGAGAAGTCCTGGACAAAGCGTCTGTAATATCCTGCTAGTCCAAGAAAACTCTTAATCTCAGTCACCGTCCTCGGAACTGGCCAATCCTTTACTGCCTGGACTTTGCTAGGGTCAACTGAAATCCCTTCTGCTGAAACCATGTGTCCAAGGAAGGCTATGCTGTCCAACCAGAACTCACACTTGCTTCTCTTGGCATGAAGCTGCTCCTGCTGAAGAGTCTGCAACACAATCCTCAAGTGTTCTGCATGCTCCCTGTTGTTCTTTGAATAGATCAGGATGTCGTCTATGAAAACAACAACAAACTGATCCAAGTAGGGCGAGAACACTCGGTTCATCAAGTCCATGAAAACTGCAGGGGCATTGGTAACTCCGAAAGGCATTACTAGAAACTCATAGTGGCCATAACGGGTCCTGAATGCCGTCTTCGGAATATCCTCCTTCTTTACCCTCAGCTGATGGTAACCCGACTGTAAATCCAATTTAGAGAATACACGGGCTCCATTAAGCTGATCAAATAGATCATCAATCCTGGGTAAGGGATACTTGTTCTTGATGGTGACCTTGTTCAATTCCCTGTAATCAATACAAAGTCTCTTACTACCATCCTTCTTGTTGGCCAACAGTACTGGAGCCCCCCATGGTGAAGTACTCGGCCGAATCAATCCCTTGTCTGAGTATTCCTGCAGCTGCTTCTTCAGAATCTCTAACTCCGTCGGTGCCATCCTGTACGGAGCCTTGGATATAGGAGCTGCTCCTGGAACTGTGTCGATGGAGAACTCTATCATCCTTTCCGGTGGTAGTCCTGATATCTCAGCGAACACCTCCGGGAATTCATCCCACACCGGTACTTCTGCTTCTGAACCTCCGAAGTAGTCATCTGGGTCTTTCCCTTGGTGTTCTTCACTTCTCCACTGAACTGGAACTCCGGTTGAAGTGGGATTCTAAAATTGATCTTCTTCTCCCTACAATCAATAACTGCATAGTACTGACTAAGCCAGGTCATGCCTAAGATTACGTCGTACCCTTTGGTGTCTAGTACGAGCATATCTATGGCCAAAGTCTTATCACAAAGTTCTACTGGACAATCAGTACAAACTCTAGAAGATATGACTACTCCATTCCCAGTACTAATCTCCCATTTGTGGTCTAAAGATCTAACAGGTATAGAATGTAAGGCCACAAAATAATCTGAGATATAACAGTGGGATGCTCCTGAATCGAAGAGAGCGAGAACAGGTATTGAATGAACTCTGATGTTACCTGTTATCACCTCCTCTGAAGCCTCAGCCTCCTCTGCTGTCAGAGTATAAGCCTGACCTCTGCCACGCCCTGCTGCAGTCCTACCTCCTCTCTGAACTGGGCGAATAACATGCTGTGGAGGAAGGGGAAGAGCTCTCCTCATCACTGGTCCCTGGTTCCTCTGCCCAAGTGGCCCTGGTAACCCTCTCTGTCCATTGGGTCCTGGAAGTGCTGGCAAAGTCTGGTTGGCTATGCCCAATCTCCTGTGTGGACAAGCTTCTATGGAATGATCTCTTGATCCACACACCAAACACCATCCATTTGCCCTCCGGCAGTTCTGCCAAGAATGTCCTGGTTTCTGGCAAAAGTTGCAGATAGGACCTGGCTGAGCCATTTGGTAAGGAACTGCTCTGAATGGTTGCCTGGCCTGGACTTTCGCTGCTCTGAATGGTCCTCCTCTCCCCATTGGTACAAACGGCCTCTTCATGGCCTGGTTCTCTTGCTTCTTCTGTAACCCACGCTCCACCTCTCGAGCGATGGTAAGAACCTCCGAGTAAGTCTTCAACTGCTGGGGCATTAGGAATACTTGTATATCCATCTGCAGGCCCTGCTGAAATCTGCTTGCCCGCTTCTCTTCATCTGCCACCATGTTCGGGGCAAAACGACTCAGTCTAAGAAACTCCGCGGCATACTCGTCCACGGACTTGTTCCACTGCTGGAGTCTGATGAATTGCTCCTCCATATCTTTCTGAGCAGTAGCAGGGAAGAATCGGCTGTAAAAACTCTTGGAGAAGGCATCCCAAGTGACGGGCTTCTCCAGTCTAGCCTCCTCTGCGAGCCACCAAGTTCGAGCTATATCTTTCAGCTGAATCTTGGCGACCTCAACTTGGTTCTCCTTTGGAACACGGGCGGCGCTCAGCAGATCTGTAGTGTCCGTCAACCATTGCTCAGCCTCCAATGGTTTCTCGCTCCCCGTGAATATAGCAGGCTGCAGTCTTCTGAAGTCCGAGACATTTCCCGGCCTCTGCTCCTTAGGAGCTGCTAACTCCTGCCTGAGGAGCTCGGTCTGCTGCTGCTGGTTTTCCATCATGGTCTGAATGACCTTTAGGATGTCAGCATTCTCTCCTCCTACGGGTCCATTCGGTACTTGCCCGATATTGTTACGACCCGATCGTCTCTCCATTCCGAATGATAACTGGAATTGGAAACAATGGAAAGGAGTTTAGGATACGAAGGAATGAATCAAGGACGGAATCAAGAAGGACTAATAACTTTGTACATTGTAGTTGGCATTAGCAAATTACAGTAATTTGCTACTTGATTATACTTTAGGTGTGAGAGCCTGGGCTCTGATACCAACCTGTAACGCCCCGATTCCACGGATACGGAGACGTCACTGCAACGTATATACGTAGGTCAGAAAATGCCCCCACGTATATACGCTAAGCATAAAAGTACAACAAGAATCAGAGTACAACACAAAGCGTGGTATATTCATATGCCAACTATAAAAGTACAAATACAAAGTTATACAAGTTATGATAACTGTTACACTTTACAAGTGTTTTGTTTTCACAACCAAGTCCAAAAGAACATATACAAGGATATACACAAGATGCTCACGTAAGAGATGGAGACTCGTGAGCCAAAAGGAAGAGTCTGGCACGAGGGAACTAGATCTGATCAGCCTGCTCACTCAGATACGCTTGGTCCTCTGTGGATGGCTCCACTTCGTTCCAAGCCTCAGAATCTGAATATGCAAATCCAAGGAATCAAGACATATAACGATAACAAACTATAGCCAAGTGGCTAAGGGACATGAATAAGAAAAGATGAAACAGGTATAAGGAATATCAACTAATAAGTATGAAAAGCATGAAGAGATAAGATCATAATACAATAATCTACAATTAACGTCTTATTATTATTACTTGTCTTACTGTGATATCTAGCTATGTGACCCAGCGTCCCAGAACACATAGATCCATATCCTAGTAAAGCAAGGTTGTTATTAGAAACAGCGGTTGTATCGACGAACTATGTTTACAGTGGGTCCCGTGCTTGCCCGGGACAACGGCCAAGGGTGTTCCGTTGCATGGTGACGGAACCAGTCGCTAGGCCTTTCAGGAGGGACTTATGTATGCCCTTTGTCATGACAGTACTCAGGAAAAGGGAGCCAGCACTCCCCTCGGTCCCCTGGAGGCCCTCAGGTCAGACCGGAAATATAATTGTACAATATACCTAAAGCCACTGTAAACACGAACACATACCGATATCCGCATATTTCCCCCGACCCATGTGTAAGTTGGTCTATTTTATACAAAGGTCAATGCATCATGCTTGATGTAAGTGATGGCATGATAAGTTGGTGATATTCGCTACTTTAACAATTTATGGAATAAAGATATGTAATAGCAAGTTATGGAGTAACATGAAGTAAGATCCATCAAGTAGCATGTCATGTAATATCAGTAATGAAGCATAAACATGAACAATGTATCACATGTGTATAGAGGTTAAAGTCCAAAATCAGAAAAGGAAACAACTAAGTTAAATAGTCAGAATTAGTCGACTAGGTGCAAGGGTTAGTCGACTAATAGAAGTCTTAAGTCGACTACTAGTCTGCAGGAGTCGACTAATAATGGTTTCCAGAGAGTTGGAATTCTATTTCAAGAATAGTTAGTCGACTAGGGTTAGAAGGGTAGTCGACTAGTGGTGAACTATAAGTCGATTAACGGATACGCAAGTCGACTAAATCGGTGACATAGAAAGTTGGGGTTTATTTCAGGGACATGTTAGTCGACTAAGGTACTATGTGTAGTCGACTAGAGGTCTCAAGTCGACTAATAATTGGGATAAGTCGACCAGAGCCGAGAGTTGGTGTTTTTGGTTCTGGAATAGGTTAGTCGACTAGGTTAAAAATGTAGTCGACTAGGGGGGTCTAGTCGACTGGTGATATGGCTTAGTCGACTAAAACTGTGAAATTAGAAAGACTACGTTTCAACTAAGGTGGGTTAGTCGACTAGGCCCTAGGTTAAGTCGACTAATCGTGAAGAAAACAGAAAACAGAACAGAAATTCTGATGGTTGTTTGTTGGCCTAAAAATGGGATTTTTATGACACAAGTGTACATGAATGATCATCATATGTACACAAAGAAGTAATCTAGTCTTGGTGAGTAAAAATACTCACTTTGAACGGCTATGTGAAAGTTCTACGAGTTCCGAATGATTGTTGACGACAATATCACCAACTAGGTCTTTGGCGATACTTCCGATGAAGAGAGATGCGATCCAAATCCAAGGTTGAAGTTACTTGAGATGGAGATGAAGACTTAGAGGTGGTTTTGAAATTAGGGTTTGAGATGGAGGAGAAATGTTGAAGGCTATTTCTTGGTGAAGTGAAAAAAGAGAAAAGAATTGTAAAGGAAAGTTTATATAGGATTTGATTTTTGTAAAGGAGGTGTAAATAAATAAATTGAGAGGGGTTTTGTGCAAATAGGGGGGATGGGGGTGTCTCCCTTGGCCAATGGTGGCCGGCCATGGAAGAGAGAGGGAATGAAGGGCATTAATGGGGAAGGGTGTGGAGTTTTTAGATATTTTGGAGGAGAAGATATTTTGGGAAGTTGGTGGAAGGAAAGAAGGAAAGAAAAAGGAAAAGAAAAAGGAAAAAAGAAAAAGGAAAAGAATTTGTAAAAGGAAAGAATTTTGAAAAATGAGAATATTGAAAACACTGATTCCCGGGTTTAAATCGAGAATGCGGAAAACATTTCGGAAAATACCGAAATCGTCCGAAATTCAAGTATCTCGGAACGACTCGTAAATTTTACCAAAAATCAATAATAATATATGAAGACGTATAATGAAATCCGTTTGAAGAAATACTTTATAGTTTTAAAACTAAAAATCCTGGAATCAGTTTACTACCGACTCCGTTGGAATTTTCATAAATTTATAAAATTCTCAGAAAAAGTATTTAGATAAGAAATGTCATTCTAAGAAATAATGTCTAAAAGATTTTCTTGAAATTCCTAACTGTTTGTAAGATAAAAATTCGGGAATCGATCAGCGACACTGGTCGACACCGGTTTTGAAGAAATTCATTTTAATTTTAGAAAATTCCAGAAATTCACCAAAAATCTAATATATTAGAAAATAATATTTGAAATTGAAATTGGTCAAATACGGGAAGTAAATCGAAAAATACGATCGAAAAGCTGAATACGCAACTTAGTACGTATTACGGAAACGGGGTATTACATCCTGTATACAACATATCATCAACATAAAGACAAATTATTAGAAATTCGCCTTGATGGGTCCTCTTCATGTAGATGGCATGCTCATAGGGACATTTGGTGAAGCCATTTTGATGAAGATAACCATCAATTCGGGTATTCCACGCCCGTGGTGCCTGCTTTAAGCCGTACAAGGCTTTCTTCAGGCGATAAACCTTGTCTTCTTGTCCTTTTATCAGAAAACCTTCTGGTTGATGTACGTACACCTCTTCTTCAAGAATACCATTGAGAAAAGCTGATTTGACATCTAGATGATATATCTTCCACCTGTGATGAGCTGCAAGTGAAATTAATAGTCTCACCGTGTCCAATCGAGCAACTGGTGCAAAGACTTCTTCATAGTCGATGCCGTACTTTTGTTTGTAGCCTTTCGCGACAAGTCTCGCCTTGTATCGATCAACTTCACCATCTGCTGTGCGTTTGATCTTGTACACCCATTTGACACCTATTGCCTTGTGACTTTTTGGAAGTGTTGTCAACTCCCATGTGTCATTCTTCTGGATGGCATGAATCTCCTCCTTCATTGCTGATCGCCAACAATCTTCTTCCTCAGCCTCTTGGAAAGTGAGAGGCTCATGATCAGTATATAAGCAGAAGAGATTAGTCTCTCCATCTTCTTCTATCTGTTCATAGATCTCCCTGAGGCTTCTCATTTTGATGGGACCTCGTTGCACGGAGGATTCGCTACTACTACTTTCCCCAGAAGATGGAGAATCTCTTGCAGAAGACGGTGTAGTATGTTGAGGAGATGGTGGTGTAGCTGGTGGTGGAACCTCTTGTAGGGGCTCATCAGGTTCATTCACCATGGGTTGCTCTTTGACAGTCTCTTCATTACTCCAACTCCATGCTTCAGCTTCATTGAAAACAACGTCTCTACTAACCACTAGTTTCTCAGTTAGTGGATTGTAAAGCTTGTATGCCTTTGACTCCTCGCTATATCCGATGAAAATGCATTTTTCACCATGATTGTCAAGCTTCTTTCTTCTGACTTCAGGTACTTGAGCATATGCAATACACCCAAAAATTCGTAGGTGTGCGACATTAGGCGTGTAACCGCTCCATGCCTCTTGAGGAGTCTTACCCTTCACTTGCTTCGTCGGGCACCGATTTAGCAAGTAAGTTGAACACGCCACAGCTTCCGCCCAGAACTGCTTCGGCAGCCCCTTTTCTTTAAGCATGGTTCTTGTCATGTCAAGAATGGTGCGGTTCTTTCTTTCTGCGATGCCATTTTGCTGTGGTGTGTAGGCAGTAGTAAATTGTCTCTTTATGCCTTGCTCTCTGCAATATTTTTGAAACAGATTTGAGGTGTACTCACCACCTCGATCAGATCGGAGAGTTATTAGCTTGTGGCCACTTTCCGCTTCAACAAGAGCTTTGAAATTCTTGAAGATAGTAAAGGCAGCAGATTTTTCTTTAAGAATGTAGACCCACAACTTTCTACTGAAATCATCAATGAAGGTAATAAAATATTTGTTACCTCCTAAAGAGACAGGATCTAATGGTCCGCAGATGTCAGTGTGAACAAGTTGCAATGGTGCTTTCGCTCTCCACGACTTTCCACTGGGAAAAGGAAGTCGTGCTTGCTTGCCAATTATGCAAACTTCACAGGTATGACTTGGTGGATCGATTTTTGGTAAACCTCGTACCATGCCAGCTGTAGATAGTAACTTCAGACCGTTGAAATTTAGATGGCCGAAACGAAGATGCCACCTCCATGACTCATTCTTCACGAGTCCTTGAAAACACTTTTCAACTTCCGTGTTTAGATGCCAGGGAAACATGCGGTTCCTTGTCATCTTAACACAAGTTATGAGGCCTCCTTTTGCATTTTCCAACCAAAGATGGTTGTTCTCCATATATACTTTATATCCTTTTTCGAGTAATTGACCGATGCTGAGAATATTACTATTCATGTTAGGAATATAATAAACATCGGAAATATACTCGGGCTTACCATCCTTTTGATAGATTTTGATCTTCCCTTTGGCTTCAACGTGGAGTTTTGAAGAATCTCCCAAGCTCACACTTCCATAAACTCCTTCTGCGAGTTCCATGAATAGTTCTTTCTTCCCGCACATGTGGTTGCTAGCACCCGAGTCAAGGTACCAAACATCATTCTGAACACTTGAATCATCATGAGAAAGAAGAAGAGTAGAGTTATTACCCACATCATTTGTTGCTTCGATGAAATTGGTAAGATCTTCAGTCCTGTGCCAGCAATCTGAGACATAGTGTCCAAATTTTTGACAGTTGTAGCATTGGACGTTCTTGTTGTTTCCACGTCCAGATGTAAATCTTCCCTGATTGCTTCGTCCTCGACCTCTGAAGCTTTGGAACTCCACTTGATTTTGAGTGGTTCGTTGTTGGGGACCACGTCCCCTACCTCTACCACGACCACGACCTCTATTATTTGAGCCTCGATCATTTAGAGTCAACTTTGACTCTAATGCTTGTTCCAAAATTATGAAACCGGTCTTCTTTTGCATGCGCTGCTCATGAACTTGGAGAGATCCCAAAAGCTCCTCTATTGAGATCTCCTCCAAATTCTTGGACTCCTCAATTGCCGTCACCACGTGCTCGAACTTAGATGTGAGGGATCGGAGTAATTTCTCCATCACTTGGATGTCCTCCATCTTCTCTCCATTTCTCCTCATTTTATTCACAATTAGAAGTAATCGTGAATAGTAATCAGAGATTTTTTCTTCATTTTTCATTTGAGCGGCTTCAAGATCACCCCTCAAAGTTTGGAGGCGAATTCGCTTCACCCGCTCGACTCCTTTGTAGATGGTAGCAAGGATTTCCCATGCTTCCTTGCTCGTTGTTGCTTCGGCAACTCTCTCTCGAAGGTAGACTCGTCCAACCCTTGATAGAGTAGAAAACGAGCCTTGCTATCCTTCTTTCTTTGCTCTTTAAGAGCCTTCTTCTCTTCGGCGGTATAGGCGGCTTCTACCTCCGGTGTGGGTTCTTTGAGCCCATCAATGATCAGCTCCCACAACTCTTGAGAACCAAATAGAGTTTTCATTTGAATTGACCAACTCTCATAATTATCCTTTGATAATTTGGGTACTTGAAGATTGACAAGGTTATTGGTGGAGGCCATGAGGAGAATAGAATAGAAGAAAAGAATGAAATGGCTCTGATACCAATTGTTGGAATGGGGGACAGACAAGTGAAGAGACGATGGATGTTTGCTAACTCCAAACACTCTTGAGTACTGGGTTGCTACCCTTTTAGTACCTCCAAAATAAATTCACCCAAACTAAGCTCTGCAATGCTTTGCTTTGCTTTCTTTTATTTTTCTTCTTTTCTTATACATTACAACACAACCATACGATCCCTTATATAGGATTTGTATACAATGGAGTTTCAATATAATAAATACATGTTTTAATAACCTCACAAAACTCTCTTAGTAAATATACTATATGTTTTGCTTCAATTTATTGGTAGAGTCAATAAGCTTCAGGTTTGGTTTTTCATTAAGTTCATAGCTCCAACAGAATCTCTTACTAAATGAGTAGTTTTCATAGTTGACCTCCTTGAAATGAGAGAGAAAAGTTTAATTCTGGATTTTTGGCATAAGAACAATATGCATGGGTACATATTTGAAAAACAGTTAAAACATAAGTGACTCTATGAACATTGAGGAAATAGAAGTAACTCCAATGACTAATAAAAAGATAAAATGTAACTACATCCTTAATTCAGTCACTAAAATAAGGCAAAAGAAAAATCAAGCATCCCCCATATATGGTGAGTACAAGAAGGTTGATTCGAAAATACTTGAACATATTTATAGCATCGTCAAAAGGATAAGAGCTCTCTCATCGCAACAACAAGAGCATTTGGGTGAAAAAAGTATACTTCAGAAAACTTAGCAGTATACTAGAGAATAAAGCAATTTACATCAAATGAGATGGTGAATCAAGTTAGAGAAAATTCTTATAGATCCAAGTTTTTGTCTAGAGGGGTATCAAAACATGTGGAATGAGTTAGTATACCTGGAAGGAGAATGTGGCTAAGGATTTGCAAAGGTTCACTTACACCAGGATGTGATACTTGATAAAGGTAGATTGTCGAAAACCAGTTGAAGTAACTTTAAAATATAAACGATTACATTTATAATGAATAATGCTCCTAAAACTGAAGCTGAATGCGCTGTGGCATCCATACCCTGTGTCACGGGTAATCACTCAAGGTATATGATATCTTCCAGATGGATAAAAGGCATACTTCAAAAGTAATTCCTGTTACCTAATCTAGTAAATTTTCTAATTTTCTAGGGAGATTTCACAAGGACATGGATGAGGAAAACATGTTTGCAATTCATCTTTCATTAGCATAAGTCAAAACCTGTGAAGCACGGATGCTTCAAACTGACAAGTAAAAAACCGATGAAGCGTGGATGATTCAATGTGAAGCGTGGACGCTTCAAAGTCCTTTGTGTTGAACCTAGACCAGCCCAAGAACACAACCCTAGATGCACAAACACGCACACAAAGAGAGGGAGACAGAGATTGACGAGGTTCGGCAAGATTGCCTACATCCTGGGGACAGAAGAGAGAGATTTTTATGATTTACAGAAGATTACAAGAGGATTTAAAATTGGTTCTCTCAAGAACTCACATTTTCTCTCATATCCACAAAATGGGTTACATCCTCTATTTATAAGGAGACGAGGAAACCCCCAAATCCACAGTAGTTCGGGTCCACAATCACCTTTGACCCGACTGTCAGTAGACCGGCTGGTCGACCGACCCAAAGGCGCGGACGACCGGGCCTTGCAAGATTGCAGGACTTACTAGATTTATCGGTCGACCGGCTGGTCGACTAACCCACTGGGTTTCTCTCCCTCTATCATCTTCAGTCGACTAAGCGGTCGACGGATCCAACCCTTGTGCATGTCGGTCAACCACCCAGTCGACTGAAGCCTGTCATAGAGTTAAAAAACTCTATCTCTTATTTTTGACCTCTTTCTACATTCTCCATCTCGGTGAAATTTTCTAAATCTGAGCCAAACTCCAATGAATTCTGAGCAAAATCGACACACGATCTCGGCTTGAGCTACCTAGGCAAAATTGACACACGATCTCTACTTGAGTGATCCATGCGAACTCGACACACGATCTCGGCTTTAGCGATCGGGCTGAACCATTGCGGCTACCTACGTATCCCTGCCCAGAGGATCAAGCCACAGACAGTTTCATCCAAATAAGCCCACCGAGCTTAAGCAACCTGAAGGATTCGGAGCAAGTTTTTGCAATGATTGAATTTGATGCCGGGAATCACCTTTGTAAGCATGTCTGGGGATTGTCTTTGGTATGAATCTTCTTCACCTTGATCTCCATCTTTAAGAACATCCCACACAAAGTGGTACTTGACATCAATATGCTTCGTCCTCGCATGATAGACTTGGTTTTTCTCTAGGTAGATAGGACTCATACTATCACAATGGAGCCGCAAGTAATCTTGTTCGATCCCCAAGTCATCCATCTAGTTCTGAAGCCAAATTGCTCCCTTTACAGCCCTGTCGAGCCATGTATTATGCTTCTCTCATCGATAGAGCCACTGTAGACTGTAAAGTATAGCGCCAACTCACCGATGACTGCGACAAGGTTAAGACATACCCTATAGTGGACCGACACTTGTTAATATCCCCAGCATAATCAAAGTCCACATAACTTGTGCACTCCTGCTTACCTCCAACATCCTTCTCAAAAACCAACCCAACATCTACAGTACCTTTGATATACCACAAAATTCATCTCACAACCTCCCAATGACCCCTTTCAGGATCATGCATGTATCTAGATATCATGCTCACGGCTTGTGAAAAATCTAGCTTCGTGCACACCATAACATATATAAGACTACCAACTGCACTGGCATATAAAATGTGAGACATATATTCACGATCATCTACAGTCTTCGGAGACATTCGAGCTGAAAGCTTGAAATGAGGGGCCAACGGATTACTCACAGACTTAGCTTCATCACCAATTAGAAATTTCTGAAGCACCTTCTGCAAGTAAGCTTTCTGAGTCAGACTCACTCTCCCCTTTACCCTGTCTCTTTCAATTTTCATACCCAGTATCTTCCTAGCTTCTCCCAGTTCTTTCATTTCGAACTCAGAAGATAATTATACTTTCAACTTTTCTATTGATGATCTGTTCTTAGAAGCTATTAGCATATCTTCACATACAAAAGTAAATAGATATACTCACCACTCAGTAACTTACGAAAGTAAACGCATGGGTTATATAAGCTCTTGGTGTATCCATGGCCATTCATAACTTGTCGAAGCGCTTGTACCACTGTCTCGCTGAATGCTTTAGTCCATATAGCGACTTCCCAAGTTTACATACTAGCTTCTCCTTTCCCACAACTTTAAACCCCAACGGTGGTGTCATGTAGATCTCCTCCTCAAGATCATCGTGTAGGAAGGCAGTCTTCACATCGAGCTGATCCAGCTCATCATTATATTGTGCTTCAAGTGCCAACTGTATACGAATAAAAAAGTGTTTCACAACAGGCGAGAATACCTCATTGTAATCTATACCCTCCCTCTGAGCATAGCACTTGGCTACTAATCTGTCCTTATAATGGATAGTACTATTTGGAGATCCATCCTTCTTCATAAAAACTCATTTGCATTCAATGACCTTCTTCCCTTTGGGCAACTCAGCAAGTTCTCAAGTGTCATTGATATGAAGGGACTCAATCTCCTCCATCATAGCCTTCCTCCACAATTCAGACTCAGAGCTTAACTCTGCTTCTCTAAATGGACTTGAAACACTATCCTCCACATCCTCAACTGGAAGTGCATAGGCCACCACTATATCGAAAAACTGAGCCAGTTTTCATATATTCCTTTTGGGCTTGTATGCTACAATAAAATTCTGGACCTGACTCTCTGGCTCTGGATCCTCAATTACATTATTTTATCTTCTTCTTCTTCTTGTAAATGATGCTTGTACTGTGTCACAATATACGACACCCTAAATGATACAGTACTATCTGGAGACGGTGAACATGCATATCTCTCAATCCACTGCAATATACCATTGGTCTGGCCTCTCACCACCTACTATAAAGCTTGAAGTCTTCACCATAAAAGACTCATTAAAAGTGCCATCTCTACTTAAAACTATCTTTTGGTATTCAGAGTCCAATTACTTGTAGCCTTTCACTTCTTTTTTGAACCCTTAAAATACGGTATTTCTTGCTCGAGGTTCCAACTTCCCATCACTAACATGATAATAAGTCAGAAACCAAATATTCTGAGCATATCATAATCTGAAGCATCTTTGTCCGACTACATTTCCATCGGAGTCTTTCCTCTTATCGCAGACGGTGACAACATGTTTATAAGATGATTCGCATAAGTCATAGCTTCTGCCCAAAAAGACTTGTTCAGTCCAATGTTTGACAACAAGCATATCTTCTCCAGTAAGGTACGGTTAAATCTTTCTGTCACCTTATTTTGTTGCAGAGTTTCTCTAACTGTGAAGTGTCTCTCAATGCATTCATCATGGCACAACTGCAGAAATGAATCACTCTTTTGCTCTCTTCTATTATCGGACCTGAGTATCTTGATCTTTCTGTTGGTTTATAACTCCCTTCTCTTTCTTCTCTCCACAAAGATATCTAGGATTTCACTTTCATGTGATATGGTGTACACTCAATTCCGCCTAGAGTAATCATTCACAAATGAGATAAAATAATGTTTCTCTCCAGAGATGCATTTTTAGGGGGGGCAAATGTCACGCCCCGCTTCCCAAAATACGCGGAAAAGTAGGCGCGACGAGAGTCGGCGACGTATATACGCAAGGAAAATACCCCGCGTATACACGCTAAGCCTAAATTAGCCTGAACAAGCTATAAATCAGAAGCATAATAATAAATGATCACTGCAATAATACATATAATGACAATCACAAGGATAGCAGATAAATGATGGCAAGAAAATGGCAGCTGAAAGCGATAAAGGTAGAATCAAGAAATGACAGGAATATAAAAGAGATAAGGATACCAGAACAGAAGAAAGACGTCCAGTTCCTTGCAAGACGAACAGTCTCATCGAACACCTGCACATTAGAACAATCGTCCAATATCTGGACGTGCAAATCCAGGGTCGTCAGAACGCGACCATGGTGAGTGTGTGTGTAAAGGGGAAAGAGCTCGTGCAGAAGAAACAATGTGCATAAATAATAATAAGAACAACTGCAGATATAAGAAACTGAATAACAAGATAAATGACTGAACTGTAGTATAACGGATAATCAACATGAATAAAGACAGAATACAACTGTCACAAAGGCAAACAAGCAACTGATGTCAAAATATGTAACCTATCAATGTCACTAGGCTGGTATCCAAGTCTGGTCATAAGTCTGGTCCTGATTACAATCATGTGTCTAACATAGTGATATATAAATATACAACCAGGTGATTACAGTCAGTCACAAAGCATCGACAGTTTATTATTAATTATGTCAGCGAACACCAATTGTCACATGTAATAGACGCATCCCATACTACGCCTACCACACATGCCAATCGATGTCCTAAATTATTGAAACTGATCGGTTGGAGACATTGTCCATGCTTTAGGTGGGTCCCGTGCATACCCGGACCACGGCCCAGACTCCTGGCGCTGAACCAGGACCTACCGCAAGGTAGTCAGGAACATGTAAACAGGAACAGGTACATGTATAACATGTATAACAGGAAACATGACGGGGTGCCAGTCACCCCACGGGAACCCTGCAGTGGAACCCTCTTTCGGCTACGCAACTTAAATCCTAGGTCCACCCAAAATACGGACGCTGTCTCCTCCATCAATCTCCCCAATCCCAGTGTAAGTTGTTTGTTATCATGTTTTAGTTTATCAAGATTATTTAATATACATGTTACTTAAATCACTGGGATGACTCAGTGGTGGTCACGGTAACAATATCAACATGTGAAAGTCAGGGTACCGGTATAACAGGAGTATATAATATCAAGGAACATGGTACCGGCATAACAGGAATATATATAACAAGTGAACATACGGGTGTTGTTAGCGTGTAATAATATTTTCCCAGCAAATTTCAGTAACATGAACATGATAGTTGTCAGGTATATATATAAAAGTCAGGTTTCATAGGTAAGACAAGATATCCAGGCTGAGTAATGACCTACTGTCTAATAACTCTGAAGTACAACACTATTAATATCAAATAGATCACTAACACAATAGCTCAATCTCTCAAAGTAATCAATGTCTAACATCATAACAAGTCCATATCAACCTCTGAATGAATCATCATCAAGTCATCACCAATAAATGAATATCAAGTCTGAAAAGTACTCTACATGAGATATATCGTCTGACCTCAAATATCTGAATAAATTCTTAACTGAATTATCACCAAGAAGGGAATATCAGGTCTGATAATTGTTCAGATAAATTGTAGATCGTAAACCATAATCACGAACCAATCCAACATAAGATCAACCTAGTGTACAGTCCAAGTTCCTTTACAATTAGCCCCAGTCTGAAACAGTAATCATCTATTCATGAAATGATATATCTCTAATATCTCAAATGTCAACAACGTCAATCTCATCTCAAAACAAGTCAAACTCCAATATAAGAAATATAGATTCTGGATAACCTCTAACTCGAGATCAATCTAAATCACAACTCAACTAATCCAGTCATATCTGATATGTCCTCAAATACTCAACTAATAAGGTCAGGTCTAATAACTGAACATCATTCAATATAAATAACATAAGACCAGATCAATCCAAAGTCATTACAGCCAACTCATATTCTCAATAGTTCCATAATCATCTAGTTCCATTATACATCTAGCAATCTGATATAATAATTATTGATCCAACATATAACAATATCCAGTACTAATCCTCTCACTCAAATATGCAACTCTGATTCATAAGTATTCACAATCACCACTTCTATCAATGATCAGTCATAATATTCCAAACACTCGATATTACAACATATCATAGGCATGCATCTAAGTTCCAACATGATAAGTCAAGTCATTCCATCATATATCCATCCCTCGACATCATATACATTCATCTATAACCAACACACAACTCATGGGTGAAGTCTACATCCAATAAAGGAACTACACATAGCTGACAGGCCAACTGTAGTCGACTAGGGTCATCTACAAGTCGACTAAAGAAGCGTAGTCGACTATAAGAAGAGACAAGTCGACTAGGGGTGATGATTAGTCAACTGGAGGGTAAAGTATAGTCGACTAATAAGTCTATTAGTCAACTACAAAACATGATAAGTCGACCAGCAAAGTGATACAGAGAGTTCAGCACATTCTGGAAGGAGGATTAGTCGACTAGGGGCATCTATTAGTCGACTAACAGGGCTATTAGTCGACTAATGAAGGGCATTAGTCGACTAATACACCTCTGTCAGTCTGAAACAGGGCATACTAATACCTGGTCTCTCACACCATAAAACATATAAATGCCTCCCCTCTTGCACACATACTAACATACACAATCACTACTATAATCTATGTACATGTACACATGAAAATATAATTAAATCGATGTACATAAATACGAGGAAATCAAGGAGAAGGAGAATACACTCACATTGGGGAATCTGCTCGTTACCGGGCGAGTCGCCATTGTGGACGCTGTGGTGCCGCTCTTCGCTGTCAGACTGCATAGGAAGGTAGCCAGGGTACTGAGGAAGGCCTGGCTGCAAGCTGGAGGTCTCGCGCTCGCCGGAAGGGCCCGGAACTGCCGCTCGCTCACTGTCTGCGCTGCTGGTCTGGATCTGGATCTGCTGTGCGCGTCGCCTGGCGAGTCGCTGCCGCGGTCGCTGTGGTGTCGTCCTTCGCTATCGGACTGCATGGGAGGGTGGTCAAGGTGTTGGAGAAGGCCACAGTGCTGGTCTCCGACGACGGCCTGGCGTGGATCAGGAGAACGGGCTGCTCGCCTGAACTTGCGCGGACATGGATCTGCTGCTGTCCAGAACTGGATGTTGCTCGCTGCTGTTGCCGTTGGCTGATGTAACTCCGTCGCTGTTGCAGGGGGAAGCAGGGGCTCGGGGTGCTGCGGCTGCTTGCCGGAGGGTGCACACGGCAAGGAGGCTCTGCTGGAGGAAAAAGGGGGGCGGCCAATGGAAGGAGGCTCGGCCTGTGGCATGCGCCAAGGGAAGAGGATAGGCCTGGAGGATAATCCGGCCAATGGAAGGAGGCTAATGTGCAGCTGCAGGATCTGGCCTGTTGGAAAAGTGGGGCTGGATTGTTGTTGGGGGATTGGTGCCTTGCTGTTGCCGCAGATGGAGAGAGTGCGGCAACCATCAAGAGGCGGCTGCTGTTGGGATTGGGAGTAGTTAATTAGGTTTAGGTTAAAGATAGGTTAGGGTTTAGGGAAAGAGATATTATATAGGATTACATAATGGGTTAGTGGATTTGGGTCTAGGCAAACGGTTAGGATCCAAATAAGTAAATAGGTATTGGGTATGTGTTATTGGGTTAACAAATAACGGGTTGGATGGGCAATAGATGAACGGGTATGCTAATGGGTAGGATTGGGAACGGGTCTTGGATTATGGAATCCAAACGGGTAATGGGTAAATAGGATGAGAGGTTAACAAGGAGACACCACCACCACCACCAAGATTAGTATAAATGCCAATACGAATATCAAACCAAATAAACAAATAATAGTAACACATTAATATTATTAAAAATAATTAACAACGGAATGATAATGGAAAATTACCATTTACTATCTCAAAAAGAATTCCCATATTTAATAATAGAAATAATCTCAACGAGGAAATAATAAATCAACTTGATTAAATAAAAATACTCAGTAAATAAAAATAAATACTTGAAGAAAATAAAATACAGTAGTTTAGATTAGGAATATTACATTCTTCCCACCTTAATAAAAATTTCGTCCTCGAAATTCAAATAAGGTAGGGAATGGTAAAAATCAAAGATCAAGAGAGAACACAACAATCTTCCACGTTGCCTCGTTGGGACACCACGATTCCGCTGCGCGCTCTGATCTCTGCTACCAGCTTCAACATGGAGAGATCAATTCCCAAAAGACGAGATCAGAAAAATAGAATAGACAAGGAGAATGGGAATCAAGATTACTCTGAAAGAATAGATGCAATCAGAGAGATAGAAGATCAAATGGATGGATTTTCAAAGGGAGGACAGTCAATTCAAAGTGGATACAATATCATTGGATAGTATATGTATATTGCAGTGTAATTATAGCTCGTTCAAATTACTGGTAAGAATCAAGTTCGATTTATGTCGAAACCTGACGCTCTGATACCACTCTGTAACGCCCCGATCCTAAAGATACGGAGACGTTATGGCGACGCATATACACGAGGAAAATACCCCGCGTATACACGCTAAGCCTAAATTAGCCTGAACAAGCTATAAATCAGAAGCATAATAATAAATGATCACGGCAATAATACATATAATGACAATCACAAGGATAGCAGATAAATGATGGCAAGAAAATGGCAGCTGAAAGCGATAAAGGTAGAATCAAGAAATGACAGGAATATAAAAGAGATGAGGATACCAGAACAGAAGAAAGAGCGTCCAGTTCCTCGCAAGACGAACAGTCTCATCGAATACCTGCACATTAGAACAATCGTCCAATATCTGAACGTGCAAATCCAGGGTCGTCAGAACGCGATCATGGTGAGTGTGTGTGCAAAAGAGAAAGAGCTCGTGCAGAAGAAACAATGTGCATAAATAATAATAAGAACAACTGCAGATATAAGAAACTGAATAACAAGATAAATGACTGAACTGTAGTATAACGGATAATCAACATGAATAAAGACAGAATACAACTGTCACAAAGGCAAACAAGCAACTGATGTCAAAATATGTAACCTATCAATGTCACTAGGCTGGTATCCAAGTCTGGTCATAAGTCTGGTCCTGATTACAATCATGTGTCTAACATAGTGATATATAAATATACAACCAGGTGATTACAGTCAGTCACAAAGCATCGACAGTTTATTATTAATTATGTCAGCGAACACCAATTGTCACATGTAATAGACGCATCCCATACTACGCCTACCACACATGCCAATCGATGCCCTAAATTATTGAAACTGATCGGTTGGAGACATTGTCCATGCTTTAGGTGGGTCCCGTGCATACCCGGGACCACGGCCCAGACTCCTAGCGCTGAACCAGGACCTACCGCAAGGTAGTCAGGAACATGTAAACAGGAACAGGTACATGTATAACATGTATAACAGGAAACATGACGGGGTGCCAGTCACCCCACAGGAACCCTGCAGTGGAACCCTCTTTCGGCTGCGCAACTTAAATCCTAGGTCCACCCAAAATACGGACGCTGTCTCCTCCATCAATCTCCCAATCCCAGTGTAAGTTGTTTGTTATCATGTTTTAGTTTATCAGGATTATTTAATATACATGTTACTTAAATCACTGGGATGACTCAGTGGTGGTCACGGTAACAATATCAACTTGTGAAAGTCAGGGTACCGGTATAACAGGAGTATATAATATCAAGGAACATGATACCGGCATAACAGGAATATATATAACAAGTGAACATGCGGGTGTTGTTACCGTGTAATAATATTTTCCCAGCAAATTTCAGTAACATGAACATGATAGTTGTCAGGTATATATATAAAAGTCAGGTTTCACAGGTAAGACAAGATATCCAGGCTGAGTAATGACCTACTGTCTAATAACTCTGAAGTACAACACTATTAATATCAAATAGATCACTAACACAATAGCTCAATCTCTCAAAGTAATCAATGTCTAACATCATAACAAGTCCATATCAACCTCTGAATGAATCATCATCAAGTCATCACCAATAAATGAATATCAAGTCTGAAAAGTACTCTACATGAGATATATCGTCTGACCTCAAATATCTGAATAAATTCTTAACTGAATTATCACCAAGAAGGGAATATCAAGTCTGATAATTGTTCAGATAAATTGTAGATCGTAAACCATAATCACGAACCAATCCAACATAAGATCAACCTAGTGTACAGTCCAAGTTCCTTTACAATTAGCCCCAGTCTGAAACAGTAATCATCTATTCATGAAATGATATATCTCTAATATCTCAAATGTCAACAACGTCAATCTCATCTCAAAACAAGTCAAACTCCAATATAAGAAATATAGATTCTGGATAACCTCTAATTCAAGATCAATTTAAATCACAACTCAACTAATCCAGTCATATCTGATATGTCCTCAAATACTCAACTAATAAGGTCAGGTCTAATAACTGAACATCATTCAATGTAAATAACATAAAACCAGATCAATCCAAAGTCATTACAGCCAACTCATATTCTCAATAGTTCCATAATTATCTAGTTCCATTATACATCTAGCAATCTGATATAATAATTATTGATCCAACATATAACAATATCCAGTACTAATCCTCTCACTCAAATATGCAACTCTGATTCATAAGTATTCACAATCACCACTTCTATCAATGATCAGTCATAATATTCCAAACACTCGATATTACAACATATCATAGGCATGCATCTAAGTTCCAACATGATAAGTCAAGTCATTCCATCATATATCCATCCCTCGACATCATATACATTCATATATAACCAACACACAACTCATGGGTGGAGTCTACATCCAATAAAGGAACTACACATAGCTGACAGGCCAACTGTAGTCGACTAGGGTCATCTATAAGTCGACTAAAGAAGCGTAGTCGACTATAAGAAGAGACAAGTCGACTAGGGGTGATGATTAGTCAATTGGAGGGTAAAGTATAGTCGACTAATAAGTCTATTAGTCGACTACAAAACATGATAAGTCGACCAGCAAAGTGATACAGAGAGTTCAGCACATTCTGGAAGGAGGATTAGTCGACTAGGGGCATCTATTAGTCGACTAACAGGGCTATTAGTCGACTAATGAAGGGCATTAGTCGACTAATACACCTCTGTCAGTCTGAAACAGGGCATACTAATACCTGGTCTCTCACACCATAAAACATATAAATGCCTCCCCTCTTGCACACATACTAACATACACAATCACTACTATAATCTATGTACATGTACACATGAAAATATAATTAAATCGATGTACATAAATACGAGGAAATCAAGGAGAAGGAGAATACACTCACATTGGGGAATCTGCTCGTTACCGGGCGAGTCGCCGTTGTGGACGCTGTGGTGCTGCTCTTCGCTGTCAGACTGCATAGGAAGGTAGCCAGGGTACTGGGGAAGGCCTGGCTGCAAGCTGGAGGTCTCGCGCTCGCCGGAAGGGCCCGGAACTGCCGCTCGCTCGCTGTCTGCGCTGCTGGTCTGGATCTGGATCTGCTGTGCGCGTCGCCGGGCGAGTCGCTGCCGTGGTCGCTGTGGTGTCGTCCCTCGCTATCGGACTACATCGGAGGGTGGCCAAGGTGCTGGAGAAGGCCACCGTGCTGGTCTCCGACGACGGCCTGGCGTGGATCAGGAGAACGGGCTGCTCGGCTGAACTTGCGCGGACATGGATCTGCTGCTGTCCAGAACTGGATGTTGCTCGCTGCTGTTGCCGTTGGCTGATGTAACTCCGTCGCTGTTGCAGGGGGAAGCAGGGGCTCGGGGTGCTGCGGCTGCTTGCCGGAGGGTGCACACGGCAAGGAGGCTCTGCTGGAGGAAAAAGGGGGGCGGCCAATGGAAGGAGGCTCGGCCTGTGGCATGCGCCAAGGGAAGAGGATAGGCCTGGAGGATAATCCGGCCAATGGAAGGAGGCCAATGTGCAGCTGCAGGATCTGGCCTGTTGGAAAAGTGGGGCTGGATTGTTGTTGGGGATTGGTGCCTTGCTGTTGCCGCAGATGGAGAGAGTGCGGCAACCATCAAGAGGCGGCTGCTGTTGGGATTGGGAGTAGTTAATTAGGTTTAGGTTAAAGATAGGTTAGGGTTTAGGGAAAGAGATATTATATAGGATTAAATAATGGGTTAGTGGATTTGGGTCTAGGCAAACGGTTAGGATCCAAATAAGTAAATAGGTATTGGGTATGTGTTATTGGGTTAACAAATAACGGGTTGGATGGGCAATAGATGAACGGGTATGCTAATGGGTAGGATTGGGAACGGGTCTTGGATTATGGAATCCAAACGGGTAATGGGTAAATAGGGTGAGAGGTTAACAAGGAGACACCACCACCACCACCAAGATTAGTATAAATGCCAATACGAATATCAAACCAAATAAACAAATAATAGTAACACAATTAATATTATTAAAAATAATTAACAACGGAATGATAATGGAAAATTACCATTTACTATCTCAAAAAGAATTCCCATATTTAATAATAGAAATAATCTCAAGGAGGAAAATAATAAATCAACTTGATTAAATAAAAATACTCAGTAAATAAAAATAAATACTTGAAGAAAATAAAATACATTAGTTTAGCTTAGGAATATTACAGCAAATATCTGTATGCACATAATCGAGAATTCCCTTCGTTGGTAAATAGCGGTGTCAAACTTCACGTTGGTCTTCTTACCTAGTACGCGGTGCTCATAGAATTTCAATTTACAGGTCTTTGCAATCTTTAATAAGCCTTACTTTGTCAAGACTTGCATCGACTTCTCACCTGCGTGACCAAATCTCATATGCCATAATTGAGTAGCATCTACATCTGAAATCACTGAATCTGTCAAAGAACCTGTGACTGTACTACCCTTCAAGTAATACAAGTTCCTGTCTCTGATTCACTTCATCACAACCAAGGACCCCTTTGTGACCTTGAGAATTTCATTCTCTAACATCATCGTGAGCCTTTTTGACTCTACAGCTCCAACCGAGATCTTCTTCATCTGAGGACAACCATCGAACATCTTGATTCGAACGGTACCTATCCCAACCATCTGATCTGTGACGTCATTTCTCATGATTACTACGCCACTGTTCAACTTCTCTAAACTAGAGAACTATTCTCTCCTGGGACATATATGATGGTAGCCCCGTGTCAATAGCCACTCTGAAGCATCCGAGTAACAGATTGATGGTCTGATAGAGAGTGAGAAAGTAGAAGAATCAGATTCATTTCCATATGACTTGGCGGCATTCACCTCTGATGGTTTTCTTGACTCTCCTTCAGCTTGTTCTTCTTCTTGAGCTCGGGAAAATTCTTCTCCTAATGACCAGTTTGTTTACAAAATGCACATTGATCACGAGTCAAACTACGGTTGCTATATCGTGATTTTGATTTCGATCTACCCTGATTTCCTCCTCTTTAGTTTGAACTTTTTCCTCTCACGGTCAATACCTCTGCCGATGTACCACCTAAGGACTCTTTGTCCTTTCATCTCAACTCGAGATTCATAAGAGCGGTAGTGACCTTAGAATATTTCAGTGATGTTCTTCTATTTATCAGGATGAGGGCAAAGGTCTCATATCCCTCATTGGGTAGAGAGTTCAACAATATCAAGGTTTTGTCTTCCTCCTTAATCAAGACATCCACATTCGCTAAGTCCGCGAGAAGCTTCGTGTAAGTGTTGATATGATCGCTAATAGAAACCCCCTCTTCAACTGAAAACGATACAGTCTCCTCTTCAAATGTAAGCGATTTTTGACACTCTTCGTCAATTATTTGCTCGCAAGGGTCTCCAAATTTTTTTTGCAGAAGTCTAATTCATTACATTATATTTTAGTTCTTATGATAGACATGACCTAATCACTCCATACACAGTTCTATTCAGTTTCTTTCAAATCTTCTCCTCCATCTCTTCTGGCCTCTCTTATAATTCGAGAGCATCCTCCAAGTTTTGTGCATTTAGCACATTCAATACTTCACATCTCCATAATCCGAAATTGTTGGTTTCATCATACTTTACCACATCAATTTTCATGCGGTGATAGTTTTGTATGTTCTTCATAACAAAAGAACCAGTACTATCAGATTTTTTTTGGTCATTTCTACTCCAAATTCAACCAACCAAGCAAGTATAACAATAACGGAATGATCTACGAGATAAAAATAAGATTTTTACATTCAATTGAAATCATAAGAAGAGTTTCCAATTGATCTCTTCATCCAGTGTAGAAGATGAGATCCAACACAACAAAAATCTGATTTTTATCTACTTCAAAGTTTGAATCTCCAAGAACCAAGCTCCAAATCAAGATACACTCTACCAAACGAGGCCCAAGCATTGCCTAGAGCTCTGATACCACTTGTTGAATCTGGACCAGCCCAAGAACATAACCCTAGAAGGACAAACACAAAGAAAGAGAGGGAGACAAAGATTTTCGAGGTTCGACAAGATTACCTACGTCCCCGGGCAAGAGAGATCTTTTTATTTATACAAGATTACAAGAAGATTTACAATTGATTCTCTTAAAAACTCACTTTTTCTCTCATATCCCACAAAATGGGTTACATTCTCTATTTATAGGGGGGAGAGAAAACTCCAAAATCTACAGCAGTTCTGGCCTAGAATCACCTTTGTCCAGACCGACCAACTGGGTTTCTCTCCCTCTATCATCTTCAGTCAACCGAGTAGTCGACCGATCCAAACCTTGTGCATGTCGGTCGAGCGCCCGGTCGACCGAAGTCCTGTCATAAAGTTAAAAAATTTTGTCTCCTATTTTGCCCTCTCCTCTACACTTTGCGACATGTGTCATACTCTTACTAAACTTTAATTGATTTCTGTTGTATCTTCATGTCTACATCATATTGAATTCATCTCTTATGTTAGCGTCTGCCCTTCTTAGTTTGAAACACGACAATCTCTTGACATTAAACTTTTGCTAAACATTATGCTTTCATTCTCAAAACCTGATGAAGATTAAGCCTTGCATAAACCATGCTTAATGCTTGCAAAATGTGTTCATTTGATTGGTGATATTATTAGGAATCTGTTCATTTGCGTGTGTGCATAGAAGATAGCCGACATATGAGCCAGGAATAAATTCTTACATTTTGCACTGAAATCGTGGTGTATGCTATTATTTTTCTGTCCTACTAGCAAAATGACCAACACTCAACATCCTTGAGGGAAAAGACTACGTTCATGCGGGAAGAATGAAAATTCATGAAAGAAAACTGACCTGGGCATCAGCCAAGCATATGAGGCTCATAATGGAGGATAAAGATGGGGTAAGCTTCTACTGGGCTTTCCTTTGGCAACAAGTACTTTAAGGTAAGAAGTACTTTCTCGGCCAGATGATTGTAAACTCCTGCAGTTTTCCTGAATAGAGTGGCACTCTCCACTAAGTCTGCTGTAAAATTGAAGGTGCATGAGAGAAACCGTATTAACTAATCAGAGAAAACATGACTCCAGTAAAAGAACTGTTTAATCACCTGTTGGTAAAGTTTCGAAAGCCCTCTCTCGTAAAACTGCCCCATAAAGGAAACGAATCATTCCAAGTTCAAAATGCAGGTTATCAACACGGAAGAACCTTGGACCCCCGATTTTTATGAAACAAGCCGAAGTCATGGTGCTAGACCATTGTATCTTTAAGTTCGAAACCCAACTGTGTACCTCGGAAGACTTGGAATGAGAGGCAACATGCTCTACCAAGTGCACCAGCAGAGGTAAATATTGCTCAATTTTCTATAGATCCTGGGCACTGTGGTTAAACATGTTAACATATATGACAACTGATAATGTAAATAAAGATGAGAGAAACAATTCGGAAGAGGCACCTGTTGATTTTGATAATTTAGTCCCACCATTTCACCAGCATTAGACTCTGTGATGGAGCTCCTCTTTGTTAATGATCTGTCACCGATCAAATAACAAAGGAATACCAAGTCGAAGACTCGGCAGTGGAAGCGGAAGCGTAGAAGATCTACCACTAACAATCAATCACTACACAACTAAGGAACACAAGATTTAACGTGGTTCGGCAATGTGCCTACGTCCACGGGGAGTAGGGGAGAAATATTTATTGAAAAAAATACAAGAGTTATAATGAGATCTCTCTCACAACTCTCAATAGTGAAATTCTAGAATTTCTCTTAAATTCTTGACACACCTTCAAAAAGGCCACCCCTGAGGGGTTTATATAGACACCTGGGATGATCCTAATCCAACATAAACTCAAATCAGCACCTCCTTAGAGAAATAGAAAATTCATATCCAAACCAAAATAAGAGATAGATCTGTATTAGGAAACTGCCAAAGAACCTAAATTCTTCTCCAATATATATGAGGCACTCAAAATACTAACAATCTCCACCTTGACTCATGTTCATTGAGTCCCTCCGTAGAAATTGGCCTCTGCTTCATTCGCCTTCCTTTCTCCCTCCTTTTGTGACTTCACATGGCTCCCTTCCAAGAACTCGTTCGCCAGTTTACCTTTGGAGATCTTGATAAAATTCAGAGATACTCTGAACTTCTCCACCAGGATGGTCTTTGTCATTATATCCGCTGGATTCTTCTTCTGATCTTTATCAAATCGATCACATTATCACCCATGACCCACTGACGTATCTTGTGAAATCTTACATCAATGTGCTTCGTCCGCTTGTAATACCTGTAATCTTTAGCGAGATGAATAGTACTCTGGCTGTCGCAATGAACCTGAACTGAATCCTATATGATACTGAGCGTCTCAATCAATCTTCTCAATCACAAAGCTTCCTTTGACGCCTCAACTGCACCCATGTACTCTGCTTCTGCCGTTAAAAGAGTAATTATATCTTACAACTCTGCTATCCAACTAATGATGCACTCAGTTACTGTGAACACATAACCTATCATAAATCTTCGTTGATCAAGATCTCCTGCATAGTCTGCATCAACATAGGCTTGTAGAAACCTAGGCTTCTCTATTTTCAATCTCTGAAACACCAAGCCTAGTCTCGCAGTCCCTCGCAGATATCGTAGCACCCACTTCACTGCTTTCCAATGTTGCTTTTTGGATTTGACACGAACTGACTTACTGTACTAACTGCATAGGCTAAGTCAGGCCTAGCGCAGACCATCACATCACGAGTGATCTCACCGCACTAGCATATGGTACTCGAGACATTTCTTTCTCCTCTACCGGTGATTGTGGACACTGCTTGGAGGATAATTTGAAGTAACCTACCAAAAGAGTGGTGACTGGTCTTGCTTCTGCCACATTGAATCTCTCCAACATCTTGAGAACATAGTTCTCCTAGGATAGCCAAATTCTTCGTGAGCCTCTGTCTCGAGCGATTTTCAGATCTTCTTGGCTTCTCTTAAATTCTTCATGTCAAATTTCTTCTTGAGCTGAGCTTTAAGCTTCTGAATATGTGTTTTGTTTCTCGCAACAATCAGCATATCATTCACATATGACAGCAAATATGTCGGATCATCACTCTGTTTGAAATAGACACAACTATCATACTGACATCGGTTGTATTTGGCCTTGATCATGAAAGAGTTGAACCGTTTGTACTACTGCCTGGGAGACTGCTTAAGTTCATAGAGGGACTTTTTTAGAAGACATAATTTATTTTTACCCTCCTGAATATAACTTTCATGTTATTTCATGTATATCTTCTCCTCCAGCTCACCATACAGAAACGTTATTTTGATGTCCATCTGCTCTAATTCTTGATCAAATTGAATCACTATCGCCAATAACATCCGAATAGATGTATGCTTGACTACAGGAGGAAAATCTCATTGTAGTCAATACCCTCATTCTGAGCATATCCTTTAACAATAAACCTTGTCTTGTGCCTCTCATTGTCCTTCTTGCGAAAGACCCATCTGTAACTTATTACCTTGGAGTCCTTTGGAAGATTAACTAACGTCCATGTTTATCTAAAGACTCTATCTCTTTCTCCATGGTTGTAATCCACATGCCGTGGTCATCTGCCTTGATCACTTTCCTGTAACTGTCAGATTCTCCTGTTTTTATTACTAATGCGAAAGCGATATGATCTTCATCCCAGCCATACCTTATTGGTGGTACTGTAATTCTGACTGACCGTCTAAACGGTCTAGGTTACTCTTGAGTAGCATCCTGTTTGTCTCTATGTGAATCTAAGGAGTTCTCTTCTGACCCTTCAGGCCTCTTAGGGTTATCTGAGAATTCGACTCCTTTTCTTGAGTGTCCGCTGCTGAACTGTCTGAAGCTCTACCTTACACTTTATCCTCCGTCGCTGACTTTTCACGTAACGTTGAATCTCCATCAAAGACTACATCTCTGCTGGTAAAGGCGCACTTTTCTCAGGATCTCAAAGTCTAAAACTCTTGACTCCTTTGGTGAACCCGATGAAGATACACTTCTTAGACTTGAACTCTACTTTGTTTCTTTTCTGATTATCAACCAAAATATATGCGGGGCAACTGAAAATCCGTAAGATTGAATAGTCCATAGATACTCCTCCCCATATCTCCTCTGGGATCGGAAGATCAATAGATGTTGATGGTGACATGTTTACCAAATAACTCGCATGATTCACCGCCTCTGCCCAAAATCCTTCTGACATGTCAGCCTGTAATCTGATATTGCAAGCACGCTCTATAAGTATCCGATTCATATGGTCTGCTACTCTGTTTTATTCCGGTCGTCCTGAAATACTTAGCTGGTGTTTGATGCCCTTACTTGTTAAGTAGTCTTTGAATTCTTTGGAGGTGTAGTCGCCTCTATTATCGGACCTCAAGATTTCACCTTCTGCCCCGTCTGATTTTTCACCAAAATTTCCATTCCTTGAACTTCTGAAATATTTTTAATTTCTGCTTCAAGAAGTATACCCAAACTTTTCTTAAAAAATCATCTATAAAAGTAATAGTACCTTGCATCTCCAATGGATGCTACTAGCGAAGGCCCCCACACATCCGTGTGTATGAGATCTAGCAAGCCCTTTGTCTTGTGCTGAGATGTAGAGAAAGCTACTCTACGTTGCCTACACATAATGCAAAATTTACAAAGATCAAGTTTGTAATATTTGATACCTGGTAAAGCACTTTTTTGTGTAGGACTCGAAAACTTCTCTCGCTCGTGTGTCAAAGACGCATGTACCAAAGTCTTATAGGAACCCCCCTCTCTGTTGCTGCTAAAGCATCACCAATAATAATGCTTCCTGTCAATTTGTATAAGTTTGTTGTTCGTTCTCTTTTGAGAATCGTCATGGAGCCTTTAGTAACTTTGATTGCTCCATCTGCACCAGAAAACTTGTACCCACGAGCTTCCAAAGCTCCTAATGAGAGAAGATTTTCTTTAAATCCGGAACGTGTAGAACGTTTGTGAGCGTTCGAACTTGTCCATCAAACATCCTCATACGGATGTTGCCGATGCCAACAGTCTTACACACGGTGTCGTTTCTCATCAGGACAGAGCCTCCATCATAAGGCTTGTAAGTATTAAACTACTCCCCTTTTAGGCACATGTGATATGTGCACCCCGAGTTAAGTAACCAAGCACCTGAGTATTTACCTTTTCCTGACTCAGCTTTCAAGACATCACATGAATCCTTATCTGCTTCTTCAACAACCCGGCTTGATCTGACTTTTCACTGGTACTAGCCCCATCAAAATCTTTGCCACCTTTTCTCTTCAGCATCTCCTTATATTTCATACAATTTTTCTTGATGTGTCCTGGTTTCTTGCAAAAGTAGAAAGAGAAATTGCTAGAAGCCTCTGGATTCCTTGGGCCTCCTACTCTTTGATCTTTCCTTTTGGCCCTTGACAAACAATCCTGAGTCCTCCTCCATAGAATCTGTCTTCTTCATCAATTCGTTATTCTGGAGCATCTGCCTGACATTTTCTAACTTTAAGATCTCCTTAACATACATGATAGTGGTCGCCAAGTGGTCATAACTTGATGGAAGAGAAGAGAGTAATAGAAGACTTTATCTTCTTCTTCTAGCTTAATCTTTAGAGCTAATAATCGCTTAAAATTCTATTAAAAGCATTGAGATGTTGTAGAATAGGCGTACCTTCTTTCATCCGAAGACTGTATAACTGCTTCTTCATGAAGAGCTTGTTCGATAAACTCTTTGTCATGTACAGGCTCTCCAGCCTACACCAAAGACTAGCAGTTGTCTCTTTGTTCATCACGTTGTAGAGGATTTCATCTGATAGGCATAGTATGATTGTCGCCTTTGTGCGAAAGTCGATGTCGTTTCGCTCATCATCCTCCATCTTTGATGACTTCTTCTCAATACCAAGCAGGGTCTTGTGTGTGCTCTCCTTCACGAACAACGATGTTACTCGCATCTTCCACAACAGAAAGTTAGACTTCCCATTGAATTTCTTCACTTCGAACTTAGTTGTCGTGGTCGTCTTGCTAGCCATCACTCTAATACCAATTGTTGATGATCTATTACTGATCAAACAATTGAGAAACACCATATCAATGACACATGAAAACTCGCAGAGTTGCCCAAAGGGAAGAAACCCATTGGAAGCAAATGGGTTTATGCAAAGAAAGAAGGATCTCTGGAGGTCAGATTGGTAGCCAAGGGTTGTGCTTAGAGAGAGGGTATAGATTACAATGAGGTGTTCTCACCGGTTGTGAAACACTTTTCCATTCGTATATTGTTGACACTTCCAATACAATATAACTATGAGCTGAATCAACTTGATGTAAAGACTGCTTTCTTGCATGGCGATCTTGAGGAGGAGATCTACATTACACAACCGTTGGGATTTAAAGTTGCAGGGAAGGAGAAGTTGGTGTGTAAACTTGAGAAGTCACTATATGGACTGAAGCAGTCACTGAGACAATGGTACAAGCGCTTCGAAAAGTTTGAGTGGTCGTGGTTACTCAGGAGCTTATATGACCCATGCGTTTATTTTCGCAAGTTACCAAGTAGGGAGTATATTTATCTATTATTGTATGTAGATGATATGCTAATAGCTTCTAAGAACAGATCATTGATAGACAAGTTGAAGTACACTTATCTTTTGAGTTTGAAATGAAGGATCTGGGAGAAGTAAAGAGGATACTGCATATGGAAATTGATAGAGACAGGGTGAAGGAGAGTGAGTTTGACTCAGAAAGCTTATTTATAAAAGGTGCTTTTAGAAGTTTCAGATTGGTGGTGAAACAAAGTCTGTGAGTAGTCCATTGGCCCCTCATTTTAAGCTTTCAGCAAGAATGTCCCGAAGACGAGAGATGAATGTGAGTATATGTCTCAAGTTCCATATGCTAGTGTAGTTGGTAACCTTATGTATGCTATGGTATGCATGAGACACGATTTGTCATAGGCTATAAGCATGGCATCTAGATACATGCATGATTCTGATAGGGGTCATTGGGAGGCTGTGAGATGAATTCTGTGGTATATCAAAGGTACCGTAAATGTTGGATTGGTTTTTGAGAATGATGTTGGTGGTAAACAAAAGTGACAGGTTATGTGAATTCTGACTATGCTGGTGATCTTGACAAGCGTCGGTCCATTACAGGGTACGTTTTTACCTTGTCACAGGCGCTGGTGAGTTGGCGTTGTACTTTAGAGTCTACAGTAGCTCTATCAACAACAGAAGCAGAGTACATGACTCTGACAGAGGTTGTAAAGGAGGCGATTTAGTTTCAGGACTTGATGGATGACTTGGGGATCGAACAAAACTTCTTGCGGGTCAATTGTGATAGCATGAGTGCTATCTATCTAGTGAAGAATCAAGTATATCATGCAAGAATGAAGCATATTGATGTCAAGTATCACTTTGTGCGGGATGTTCTTGAAGATGGAGATATTGAAATGAAGAAGATTCACACTAAAGACAATCCCGTAGACATGCTTACAAAAGTGATTCCCATAGTCAAGTTCAATCATTGTAAAAACTTGCTCCGCATCCTTCCGGTTGCTTAAGCTCGGTGGAGCTCATTTGGATGAGCTACGAATGGCTTGATCCCTAGGGTAGGGGTACGTAGGCAGTCGTAATGGTGCAACCCAATCGCTGAAGCCGAAATCGTGTGTCGATTTTGCCGAGTTGCTAAAGTTGATATCATGTATCGATTTCGCGCAGATGGCTACGCCGAGATCATATGTCGATTTCGCCCAGAGTTCATTAGAGTTTGGCTCAGATTTGAAAAATATTCACCGAGGTGGAGAATGAAGAGAGAGTATCAAAAACATTGGTAATAGAGTTTTTTAAATTCTATGACAAAACTTGACAGGATTTCGATCGACCGGACGGTCGACTGACGTGCATAGAGGATGAAAATACCCAGCACATTGGTCGATCGAGCGGTCGATCAACCTGAAAGGTAAAGAAACCATTGGCTTGGTCGATCGATGTTTTACAGAGAGCCCTACAAAGAATTGGGCATTGAGCGGTCGACCGGGGGGGTCGACCGCACTCTTGGAAGCGGTCGACCAACCGACCGTCGGGTCAGAGTTAATTTTGGACCCGACCTGGACTGATTTGGGGGTTTTCTTCTTCTCCCTATAATTAGAGGGGTGATTTAAGTGCAAGGGTTGAATCCAAAATTAAGTGAGTTCTTGAGAGAACCTTGTAATCCTCTTATAATCTCTTGTAAATCATACAAGATTTCTCTTTTGCCCCGGGGTCGTAGGCATCTTGCCGAACCTCGTAAATCCTTGTCTCCCTCTCTCTGCGTGTGTTTGTGCTATTAGGGTTCTTGGCATGTTCTAGTCCCACCAGACTAATCTTAGGTGCAGCTACTTGGTTGATTTAGGTTTACAGTCCTCTAACATATAACTTTTTAATGGTTAATTGTCAGCCCAACAATAACACTCCATAAACTATCTTTCAGCTTTCTCACAAGCTTGCTACCCAAGCAAAGCATGTGGGAAAAAACCATTTGTTTGGCCATCAGGAGGGAGAGAAATCATAGAATCTTTAGATGTATTTCTCGCACAACTACAGTTGATTCATTATATTTTGGGTAACATCTCCTTTTGGACAGGTTTGCTACCAGAGAAGGCCAAGTCCAAAGCCTCCGCCCTTTTCCTGGATTCTGATGATTCTAGCGCACCCACTGATGACGGTGGTCACATCGACCTAGCGGTGGATGACTCCGATTCAGAGGGTGATCCTGGACGTCTTGCAGCCAGCCTTCTCCTTCATTTTGCCTTGCTGTTGACACCTGTTTTGTCAGTCAATATCTGCGTGTTGTTACGAGGAGAAATGCATTTTATTTTTTGACTATCTTTTATTTGGCATGTTTCATTAACTTCTTTTTAATGGAACAGGGGAGAACTCCTAACTGTTTTGCTTCAAAAAACTCGACATATGGTCAACAACAAAACATCTCAACAAATCTCTTAAGCTCCAATTAACAACTTCTGTTTGTCCATTTCATGGGAATGAAAGAAAGCAGAAAACTGATGTTGTATTTTCTCCATAGGGTCTTCAAGAAGTGATTTATAAATCTAGCATACCCTGTTGGAGACTAGTCTTTAGTAAATCATGCAACTGCACTGTCTCCTTTAGAACAAACTCATTTAGTGCGATGCACCAACAATTTTTCTGTAGGGAATGAATTATGCCATCTTTGAGAACCTATCCAATAAAACAAGAATGAAATCATGCTTTATAAACTGTGGGAAAGTCCCAGAGAAAATCCATAATGAGGTCTTACCAAGGAGTGTTAGGTACAGGTGCAGTATACAAATCTATGTTTTGCTCCTACACTTGGCTACTCGACAAGTCTCTCGTGCAATATTCCTCTTGCCACAAGACAATAAAACCTGTTCTCCACCATGACAATGGTCTTACATCACCCAAAGTATCTAGAAGTCCTCCTACATGTAACTCCCATATCAAATGATCTCTCAAACAAGTGTTGGGAATGAATATATAGTACCCTGAAACAGAAAACCATAGACTAAGGTGAAATCTACAATATCGTGAGGTGGATCCTAAGTTAAGGATGAGTAAATATCAGAGAGTCCCAACAAGTAGCATAATTCTGAATTATCCTATCAAACCCCCACCACTTTTGCAATCATAGTTTGCAAAGTGGCGACCAGCATACTCAAAGCATCAGCAGCTTATTCTCAACACCAGCATAATGTTTGAGGGCAAATGTGTACTCCTGGATAAATTCAACCCACTTAGCATGCCAATGCCCTAACTTTTTCCGGAGCTCAAATATCGTGAAGGCCTCTGATTGGTCACTAATATTGCACACTTATTATCATATTCTCCTACTTATTATAGAATAAACTCTGCATTTTCCTAATTAAATGTTTAATTTATTTGCAGGCCCATTTCTAAAGGAGAGTGAAGAGAAATGAGCCCAAAAGCCCATCAAATTCTGAATTAAATCAGAATTAATTCGAACTCAGCAAATCAGGACAGATCAGTTCGGTTCAGATCGGTTAAAAACCAGTTAGAACAAATCCCTACAAATCGATCGGTTGAAGCCAAGGATCAAAGGCCATTTCGTCAAAATCCCGGACTTAAACTGCAAATTCAGCTGAAGATAAATACAAGTCGCGAAACCGGGGAGTTCCACCAACAGGGTGTGGCCAGGTCGCGAAAACGCGACCAAAGCCGCGTTTCCGCGGCTTTGTTGGTGAGTTAGGGGAGCGTTTGCTCCCCCTATCTTCATACGCTCCTATAGGTTGAGTTTTGCCTATAAATACTGGGATTTTCAGAGCCTCTGGGGGACGATCATGCAGAGCTAGGATTTAGTCCACTTTTCCATTTTTTAACGTAGGTTTTTGTTTTTCTTTTCATGTAATTTTTAGTTTTAATTTATGTAAATCAGAGGAGATCAGAGTTTCATAGGAGAAGGAGAACGAGAACGAAGCTTGTGCTGAGAGTGACACTGGTGTAAGGTTTCTTTCTTTTCTCTTATTGTTATGAAATCGAATCTGTAGTTTCCTTTTGTATGTACTTCGTTTTAGTGTTCTTTTTTTTTCTTTTCTACTTCACTCATTCTTGTACCAATTGCTATCCAAGTGAGTCTTATAGCATCGAAAGAGTCTTGCCTTTGCGAGTGCCATCGATAGCTCATGACGATGGATTTGAGTCTCTCTGTATCATTTCATGCTTGTTTTGTCTTGATGATGTAATGTGGAAGAGACAATAATCAACTCTTATGGGCTATGCGCTGATTGCCTCCACTTCAAGGTAACATCGTCGCCAAAGATTCAAGGTAAGCTTTTGGTCAAAAGGAGCTAAGTAATTATTTTTAGTTTTTCTTTCTTTTCTTGTACATTTTAGTTTAGATCACCAACACCACATCTTCCAAATCTTTTTCACTCTCTTTCATTTTCTTTGTACATATCACTTCTATTTTCGCCACCTTCTTAATCTACCATCTTCTTTCTAATTTAACTTTAACAATTTTTCCTTTTTCTTTTAAAGAACTAAAGAAGAACTTTAACCATTCTTTGTAACATAAAAGAGAACTTACTAAAAAAAAGCTTCATCGCTAGTCCCTCCTTGTGGATCACGACCCGCATAGCCACTTGCTATTGCGGTAGAATTGAGTAACTTGCACTCTTTAATCTTAAAGTTCTGAAATTCTGTATTTTTGCAGGTTAAAGCTCAATCAAAATTTTGGCGCCGTTGCCGGGGAGGGACGGTAAGTTACTCTCTTTAAAAGTTTACATTTTTTGTTAACTTTCTTCTTTGTTTTTTTGTACAGATTCAACAACAAGAAATTCTTACTGTAGTGGACATATAAGTGGCCTTGGACTCTGCTCAAGAAAGCAGAGCTAAGAAGCCCTCAGATTTGCTACATTTTAGTGGCAAAACTGAGTGAACTACTAACCTGTATTTTTGCAGGTTGGCTGAATTAAAAATCTGAATTTCTGTAGCATTTATCTCCTTATTTGACTCACTGTATATACATTTTTAACACAACAGTAAAAAGTTGATTGTAAATGCTAAAAATGATTTAGACTTTGCATTTAGGCACGTGTCTATTTCATTTCATTTTCTATTTACTGTTGAAGAGTGCTGGAGCCAAGGTATGTGTGCATAGCATTTAGTATAAGGTCCATTCTTGTATGAAAAATTGCTTGAATGTTACTTTTTTTCTATATACTTGTACACTACATTAAACTGATTTAAGGGCTTGTCCTATAAACAAGATAAGGCGGAGAAGTCATTACCCTCCCTTAGCCCACAAACAATCTCCTCACTCACTAACCCAAACCTAACTAAAAATGAGTAGACGTTGGCCCTAGGGACATCTCGGACTCAATTAGGAGATTATCCTAAGGAGGAAAGGTGTTAGAATTTGACTCCTGCCAAATTAGTGTCTAGGAAGGGGATTAAGGGCTGAAAGCCTAAAGGTTGGTGGTTACTTAATTAAGGAACGTCTTTGACGGATAACCTCCCACCAACCTTGCCTTGACCTGGCTGATTAGCTTGTGGCTCAAAGTCTGCATTATACCTCCCGTAGACAGTCTAACCAGTTAGGAGTCGTCTAGGTCAAGGTCTGCCCTAACTTAGGTTAGAATTTTTTTTGTTTGCTTATTTGTTTGTTTTCTTTTTTGTTTGAATTTTACTGTGTGATATGGCTTATAACAACAATTTTTCAATTTAATGATAATTCATATTACACACCAACCTCTTTTTCGGATATTACCAACCCGGCATATCATAACTTTAACCAACGTAGTGTGCCGGATTGGTCTTATCCAAATCAATATAACCCATGCCCCCAATCTTATAACTATAATTTCCAGAATAATTTCAACTCTTCACAGAGTCAGTGGGGATTCACCTCCCCCGAGTCCAATTTTCAACCAACTTGTCCTCCTTATCCACCTTGTCCACAATATTTTCAAGATTCATACTCAGTTTCACCAGTCAAAAATAGAAAACCATCAATTTTGGAAATGAGTATGCGTGAGTCCAACTAAAAATCACAAAATCTGATGGACTCACAATTTCACTACCAATTCCAAGACAACACTTCATCTTTTCAACAAAATAATGAACCAAACAACTATGAAAAGATGCTTGAAGCCATGACTCAGGCTCAAGACGCTCGTAATCGTGACATAGATATAATGGTCCAAACTCTACGTTCTCACCGTTTGACCAGTTCTGATGTTGCTAACCATTCTGTTAGAGCCAAAGAGTCATGTTGTTTTGAAAAATAAGGTTCCATTTCAGAACAATCATTTGAACTTGTCCAAACTCCAAATTTTGAAAATGATATTGACAGTTTGGCAAGTTATTCCTTTCCTGAAATAGAACTTGAGAATGAATATGATCCTGAATCTCAACTTAGTGATTCAATTCTACTTCCTGATTCAATTATGACTCCGGTGTCTTCACCTGATTTCAATCTTTTTCCCGAGTCAACATTGGATCTTGTGCCAATTCATCATGAAATTGAATCACCCATCTTTGATGATCATATTGAACTTGACCAATTTTACACTTTTGAAAGTCCTATTGACAAATTGGCAAGTTCTCATTTTTATGACATTGAACTCAATGAGAAATGTGACCTAGATTCTCAAATCTGTGATCCAGTTCAAATTTCCGAATCAATATTGACTCCTGTTTTGTTACCCGACTTGAGTAATATTTTAGAGTCAGTTTTGATTCCCACACCTATCATTCTTGAACTTGAATCACCAATATTAAGTCACATTTCATTGTTGGAAAATAAATGTGGACTTGAGCTTTAACTTCTTGACTTGGACCCACTTCTTGAACCAATCTCGACTCCTAAACCTTTACTTGACTTAAGTCACCTTCTGAGTCGGTACTAGTTCCTGTACTTCCTGAGTCCAAGTCAATCATTCTATCCTTTCACACTCCATTTTGGGACAAGGCGGTTGACAAATTTGACTCCGAAATTAATTATGAAATTTGAAAATTAGATGGGGTTAAATTTTTAATAAAAATCCTTCATGGATACATCATTTTAATGGGTTGTATTAGAGAAATTTTTGGTGGGTTCCTCCGAACTCCATGCAAAGTCGATTGGGCTGCATTTCGTGGACCAATCAGACCACCAGTGGAACCACCACCTTAAGGTAGTATTTTCCTTCCCTATCTTCTTTTCATGCATCCATACATTAATTCATACATTGAGGACAATGTATGAGATAGGTGTGGGGAAGGGTCTAACATAACTTAGGTTTTTCTTTTTAAAATTTTTTTTTACTTTTAAAAACTTTTTGAAAATAGAAACAATATTTTGACATATTTTTTTAAGAAATTAAGTCAATTTTAAGGAATAGGAAAATCAAAATTAGGATTTCTTAAATTTGGTCAAAATAAGATTATTTGTTTGATTTTTAGGGTTAGGAAGATAATTTGTCAAAGTAATTTAGTCTTGATCTTTACCTTAATGAAATATGCATATTTCATACACTTACACACTTAGGGTTCAAAAACAAAGATTCTTATGCCTATATATAAAAAAAAAGAAAAAAATATCTATGAAAGATGAACAAATCTAATTATTGATTAGCTAGGTACTTTGGCCTAAGCAAGCCTTAGTATTTATGCGAAAGATGATTAGATAAGTTTGAGAAAAATATATATATATATATAAATCCTCTGATTAAGCTGGGTATTTGTGCCTAATAAAGCATAAGTATTCACGCCTAAAAGGGGTTCATATAATAAAATCCTTATTTTGTGGCCTTATTTGCTCGAGTCCTTAAGTCCTTGGGGTGTTTTCTCACCCGGTGCCCTAAAACCGTTTGGTTTGGGAGTCATCGATTAAAGGCTCGTTACATGGGCAGATTAGAAAGCCTAATAGAACTAAGGAATAATATCACAATATATATATATATATATATATATATATATATATATATATATATATATATATATATATATATATATATATATATATATATATAAGGCATAAGAGTTAGACTTAATGAACCCTTAGTCAAAATTTTCACGATCACAAGGTGCATATGACTTAGGGTAAAGTAATAGACTAAATGAGAAGTACAATTTGACTCTTTACTTTGATTGATAACAAATTTTTGAATAGAGACTAAGTTTAGGAATGAAAAATTCAGTTTTCCTATAACTTATAGATTACTTAAATCTTACAGTTATATTCAAATATTTTTCTTTTTCAAAATGCTTTTCGAAAATATTAACTCTTTGTTTCTCTTTCTTTATGGATTTTGTGGGTGTAATCCACTGAAAACCCTCACGAGACAAAACTCGTCCTCTAAAGGAAACCTAGAGGTTTAACGGCTTGTTGCACATGCTCAGTGCAATCACGTGACCTGCGAAAGTGGTCTAATAATCCTTAGTATAGTTTAGTTGTTTTGCTCGAGGACGAGCAAAAGATAGGTAATGGGGGTGTGATTGGTCACTAATATTGCACACTTATTATCATATTCTCCTACTTATTATAGAATAAACTCTGCATTTTCCTAATTAAATATTTAATTTATTTGCAGGCCCATTCCTAAAGGAGAGTGAAGAGAAATGAGCCCAAAAGCCCATCAAATTCTGAATTAAATCAGAATTAATTCGAACTCAGCAAATCAGGGCAGATCAGGTCGGTTCAGATCGGTTGAAAATCAGTTAGAACAAATCCCTACAAATCGATCGGTTGAAGCCAAGGATCAAAGGCCATTTCGTCAAAATCCCGGACTTAAACTGCAAATTCAGCTGAAGATAAATACAAGTCGTGAAACCGGGGAGTTCCACCAACAGGATGTGGCCACCTGGCCACACCCTGTCCGCGGAAACGCGGCCAAAGCCGCGTTTTCGCGGCTATATTGGTAAGTTAGGGGAGCGTTTGCTCCCCCTATCTTCATACGCTCTTATAAGTTGGGTTTTGCCTATAAATACTGGGATTTTCAGAGCCTCTGAGGGACGATCATACAGAGATAGGATTTAGTCCACTTTTCCATTTTTTAGCGTAGGTTTTTGTTTTTCTTTTCATGTAATTTTTAGTTTTAATTTATGTAAATCAGAGGAGATCAGAGTTTCATAGGAGAACGAGAATGAAGCTTGTGCTGAGAGTGACACCGGTGTAAGGTTTCTTTCTTTTCTCTTATTGTTATGAAATCGAATCTGTAGTTTCCTTTTGTATATACTTCGTTTTAGTGTTCTTCTCCTTCTTCTTTTCTACTTCACTCATTCTTGTACCAATTGATATCCAAGTGAGTCTTATAGCATCGAAAGAGCCTTGCCTTTGCGAGTGCCACCGATAGCTCATGACGATGGATTTGAGTCTCTCTGTATCATTTCATGCTTGTTTTGTCTTGATGATGTAATGTGGAAGAGACAATAATCAACTCTTATGGGCTATGCGCTGATTGCCTCCACTTCAAGGTAACATCGTCGCCAAAGATTCAAGGTAAGCTTTTGGTCAAAAGGAGGTAAGTAATTATTTTTAGTTTTTCTTTCTTTTCTTGTAACTTTCAGTTTAGATCACCAACACCACATCTTCCAAATCTTTTTCACTCTCTTTCATTTTCTTTGTACATATCACTTCTATTTTCTCCACCTTCTTAATCGACCATCTTCTTCCTAATTTAACTTTAACAATTTTTCCTTTTTCTTTTAAAGAACTAAAGAAGAACTTTAACCATTCTTTGTAATATAAAAGAGAACTTACTAAAAAAAAGCTACCATCGCTAGTCCCTCCTTATGGATCACGACCCGTATAGCCACTTGTTATTGCGGTAGAATTGAGTAACTTGCACTCTTTAATCTTAAAGTTCTGAAATTCTTTTTTTTTTGCAGGTTAAAGCTCAATCAGCCTCACAGTTGAAAACAAAATAAACTTTTTTGGCAGCAAGTAATGACACTGATACCTCAAGCTTTGAACAACCACGTAAGACAAGTGATCATAATTAGGATACTCTGTATCAAGCCTCATTTAATTTATCACTTAATTAGTGATCAGATAGCCTTCTTGGCTCAACAATTCAAATATACTGATGCTTGAAGCATCACAAGCTACCTCAAATTTTTTTTGAGAAGTCGGGAAGGCAAAGGACAGGTAGTAGTTAGCTTCTCCTTGATCTCCTAAATACATTAGGAGTGGATTTCAACAACAAAAACTCTCCTAAGGTAAGTGGTAATGAGAGCAATGATGGTACTAAAACTCTTGACAAACCTCTTATAAAATGTGGTCAAGCCATGAAAACTCCTAACCTTATGAATAGTGAGTCGAGTAGGTCAAAACATAATGGCCTTGACCTTGTCAAGTTCTGTTGCTAATTTATCTCTTGAAACAATAAATCCCAAGAACTGAACAAAATAAGTCATGCTCAGATTGACATATAACTTGTCCTTATAAAATATCTCCAATATCTAAGTCAAATGAAGATGTTCTTCATGGTTTTTATTATATACAAGAATGTCATCAAAATAAACAACTAAAAACCTGCCAAAGTAAGGACATAACACTTCTATCATGAAGAGTTGGTAGAGCCAGTAGCACTACTAGGTTCTACACTAGGGAAACATCACATAAATAGATACAAGGTTTTATACTTGACGAACAAAACATGAAAAGTAGAGTGTAATAGTTCTGGTCTAGTTTATTTCAGTCTCTCTTATTTTAAGTTACATCGTGCATTATACACGTGTGGTATTAGTTGGTGTTAGAATAATTAAAGAAGGAAAAACTAAATTGTATATTATTGATGAGGGCAATGCCCAGATATATAAATGGATACAATTGATAAGAAGAAATCCTAATACAATTCTAATACAAGAATAATAAGAAAGGCTGTTACTAATATTGTTCTAATGCAATATGGATTCTAATCCTAATACTACTCTTAACACCCCCCTCAAACTCATGGTGGGAAGCCAGCATGAGTTTGAAAAGCAACACCTAGAGGGGTGAATAGGTGTACTTGCTAATCTAGAAACTAAATGCGCTAAATGCGGAAGCTAATGCAAATTTTGCAACACACTTAATACAACTCACAAGTGTAGCCGAATTGCCCGTGAAGGGCTCTGGACTAACTCCTCTTGATTCCCCTTGAATGGATTAAGGTGCTATGTGAAACTCTTGTGGTTAAGTACAAGTAAGGTACACACACAAGCATATAATAGATATGATGCTATGAATGATGCTATGCACAAAAGTAAAGAGAGAGAGTTTTGAGATAATGGATCAAACGCAAACACAAAGATATGTTTCGAGGTTCGAGCCCCTAGCTCTACTCCCCGCCTACACCACCGTGTAGGATTTTCAATCCACTATCTCCCACCGAGGGAACCTCTACCGAAGAGGATTTGTTACAAAAAGGGAGTACCGAACTCCTCTCTCAAACACCGCCTCACAACCGAGGGGTAGACCCGTAGCCAATACAACAACCAACACTCTACCGAAGAGGGTTACAAAACAAACTCCACCTCTCACTAGAGGGAGCAAACCAACAACCCAATTACACAACCTCAACCTCTACCAAAGAGGGAGCAACCAAGAAATCAAGGTTTACAACAAGTGGTATGTCTCAACACAAACATCTTTCCTTTTTCTTTTCCACAAAAACAAGATCCTAATAGAATAAGATAGATGATAAGCTCAAGTGTGGAATCAAGGTGTTTTTGAAAACAAGCAACAAAGAAAATACTTGAGAAAACTCTTGTAAAAGATAGAGAATGAAAACCAACACAAATATCCCAAATTCCTATTTTCTTTGATTTTCCAAAAATCCAAAACAATAAAGATAAAATCTTTTTAGCACAAAAACTATTTTGAAAACTTATTTAAACTCTGGAGAAACACTGAAATTTTTCTTCTTAAAACTCTTTTAAAATAGTAGAGAAAGTCTGAAAATTTTGCTCTTTAAAATCTTATGAAAACTCCCCAAGAGATGGGGTATTTATAGCCCAAACAGAAAACTAGCTGTTGGCTGATGTGGCAGCCTGACAGGCTTGGCGGTCGACCGCCCGGTCGATCGCCAACGGTCATATTTATGACCGTTGGGCAAACTCGGTCGACCGGCACGGTCGACCCAAACAAACAGAGAGCAGAGCTCTCAGACCCGGTCGACCCTGACGGTCGACCGTTCCTGTGTCAGCCAAACGTGCACAGATCTGTGTACGTCGGTCGGTCGACCCCGGTCGACAGACTTCATCCCAAGTCGACTAGGTCAGTTGACTAGTCGACTGGTTGAAGCCTGGATCAGAAATCTGGGTCAGAAAAACAGTTTAAAAATATTTTGAAAAATCTTTTAAGTCTTCTAAAAATCCACAAAACTTGTTTTAACATTTTATATTGAAACACAAACAAGTGATAAAAATTTCAAGACATATATCAATCATATCAATTCATTTTGAGTCTTGCAAATTTTATCAAAACCAACACTTGTATTTTTATCAAACTTGATTTTTCAATACATGAATAGGAAAGTCAAAATAAGTTTGTCTAGCAAGTTTAAAGCATGTATGTATATCTAGAACATATCTAATATACATAAAAATAAAGTAAACTTGTTTTGATCTACTATTCATGAAAACCAAAATCAAAACATAAAACGTGTGTGTTTGTGCACTTGAGCATATCAACTATTATTATCTTTACAAATGGATCTAAAACACACTAAACTATGGATACCTAAGTCTTCTTGACGATCTTCATCTTCAAGGCGACTCGATCCACAAACATCGTGATCCATGAGCTAGGCAAGGTATGATCTTGATGCTTTGGCCCTGGAATCACCATGAAAAGTGTAACGCCCCGATCCGGAGGGTACGGAGACGTTACTGCGACGTACATACGCAGGTCGGAAGTACCCTCACGTATATACGCTAAGCAACAATACATGCAAGAATCAGAGTACGGAAGCACGTGGCAATATACATTCCAACATAAAGATTACAAAGTCATCACAGAGCGTGATATACTGATACATGTACATTATATCACAGCCAGATACAAAAGTAAAATTACAATTTGTACAACAAAAGATGCTCACGGGCTGAGAAGAAGATCCCCGAGCTAGCAGAAGGATTCAGGAACGGAAGGAGCTAGGGCAAATCAGCTTGTTCCAAGAAATAGGCTTGATCTTCAGTGGAGGGCTCCACTTCAATCCATGCTTCAGAACCTGAACATACAAATTCAAGGGAGTCAGGACCTCCCAAACAAATGATCAGGTTACAGCCGAGTGGCATAAGAGATATGAGTAGGAGAGTTGATGTAGTATCATGAATAATCAGTCAGCAAGTAAAGGAAGCATAACGAGTTAAAGTTGGGAAGATATTGTACTAGCTTAGGCTACGACCTCATGAGATTAGTACCTCGAGGGAATAATCCAAACAAGGAAACCCTCATCTATATACCTTTATCTCATGTCACCGTAATCCAAGCGCATAAGACGGATCCACAGTTGACGTCTTTTATTATTATTACTTGTCTTATTCTGATGTCTAGCTATGTGAACTAGCGTCCCAGTACACATAGATTCACATCCGAGTAAGCAAGGTTGTTATTGGAAACTAGCGGGGGTATCAACGAACAATGTTTACAGTGGGTCCCGTGCATACCCGGGACCACGGCCCAGGATTGTTCCGTTGCTGGTGGACGGAACCTGCCGCAAGGCGTTCAGTAGGGTCTTATAGGATGCCCTTGTCAAGATGGTACCAAGAAGGAGGGAGCCAGCGCTCCCCTCGGTTGCCTGGAGGCCCTCAGGTCAAACCGGAAAATGTAGTTGCACAACATACCTAAAACCACTGTAAACACGAACATATATTGATAGCCGCATGTTTCCCCGACCCGATGCAAGTTGTCTCATTTTATGAGTTATTTAGGTAATTATCCGATTTCGGGAATGAGCAGGAGCAAGTCCGGAATATTATGAAGACAGGAGTATCAGGAGTACAATGTGTACTATCACGTAATTCAAGTTTGTAAAACAAGATGCCCGGTTACTATTCCCGTTATCGTGATAATTAAAAGAGTCAAGTGTGTCATGCCTGGTGTTAAGAGATAGCATGACAAGAGGAGATATTCGTCAAGTGACAAGTCATGTAATAACAATATACATAATACAAGTCCCGAGGATAAGGTCCATATTCAAAGAAGTGATCAACCACAGCAAACAGTCAAGATTAGTCGACTAGGGAGAACAAGTAGTCGACTTATGAAGGGTTAGTCGACTATAGGGAAGGCCAAGTCGACTAATAAGGCCGCGTCTCATAGAGCCGCGTCTTCAGGAAAAAGTTAGTCGACTAGGGGAAAAAGATAGTCGACTAATAGGGCTGCGTTTGGTAGGGTCGCGTCTTCAGAAAAATGGCGCGTTTTCAGAAAAGTTAGTCGACTAGGAAAAGGGGTTAGTCGACTATAAGGTCGCGTCTTCAGAAGGAAGGTTGCGTTTCAAATAGGTTAGTCGACTTGAGACAAGGAAGTAGTCGACTAATAAGGTTTCAAGTCGACTAATAACTGGATCAAGTCGACTAACAGAGGGCAAACTGAGAGCAGAACTGATTTTTTTGAGGGTTGTGTTTACTGACAAAAATTACAAGTGTGAAAATATTTCCATGTCTTGGCGAGTAGAGTTACTCGCCTAAAATGTTCCTTTGATGTGTCCAACGAAGAAAAGCTCGGCCCCAATCCAAAAGGAGGGTACCGGCCCTAGAGTCTTGCCGATGATGACGAGGAGCACGGCCCCCAATCCAAAAGGAGGGTACCGGCCCAAGAGTCTTGCCGATGATGACGAGCACAGCCCCCAATCCAAAGGAGGTGGCCGGCCTTAAGAGGGAAGGAGAGAGGTTGAAGGTGCAAGCATAGTTCAATTTGGCAAAATGGGATTTTGCAAACGAGGTTACGGGGGACGAATCTATAGTTCGTCGGAAAGAGGATGGCGAGGAGGTGAAGATGGTATGCTTGGTGATGGCTACGGTAGTGCAGGTGGTGGTGGAGATGGTGGCAAAGTTTGATGGAGAGGATGGGTTTCTTGGTGAAAAGAGGTTGAAGAAGATGGTGTAGTTGTTGGAAATGGAGGAGGAGATGGAGGGGAAGAAGGTGGAGGAGTTGGTGGAGTTATTGGTGGTGAAAAGATGGAGAAAATGGGTTGTGATGGCCAGCCAAAAAGCTTGGGCTGCTGTTTTTGGTGGCTCCTGCTGGCTGCAAATGAAGGAGGAGAAGAGAAAGTGAAGGAGAGAGAAGATGGGAGTGTATATATATAAAGGGGAAAATAATATAATAAAGTGCCATCTCCACTTTATGAATGAAACTTGGCGTTTCCTTCCAAAGAATGTCGCGTCCCCAAGACAATCAAAGCTGCGTCTAGGCAAATAAGGAGCCAAACGCGGAAATCAAGGTTGCGTCCAGTAGAAAACGCAAAAGTTGCGTTTTAACAAAAGGACAAAGGTCAAAATGGCATGATTGGAATTGATTAGCAGTGCATTAAAGGCAGCATGGGGAGGCGTGGAGAGGATCTCCGCATTAAATGCAGAATCCCAGGTAGGTGAAACTCGCGTTTGAGGAAGGAGGAAAAAAATGGGAAAAGAGAAAAGTGAAATATTTGGATAAATTCTCGGTATCTGGGAAAATACCGAAAACTCCGGAATAGTCCAAAAATTTAAGTATCTTGGAAAGTTTTCCTAAAACTCTCAAAAATAAGAAATATTATTTTAAGATTTTTGGTGAAATCGGTTTTCAGAAATTCTATCTCATTTTCAAGATAAAAATCCTGGAATCCACTGTAGACGGAGTCTACACCGAGTAGGCCAGATTTTTGATAAATTCTAAAAATTCTCAAAAAATCATTTAGATAGAAAACATGATTTTAAGAAATACTGTGAAAGCCGTTTCTAGATTTCCAAGTCCGTTTGTAAATTAAAAATCCGAGAGTCGGTCAGCGACACTGGTCGACACCGGTTTTGAAGATTTACAATTAAATTCTGAAAAATTCCAGAAAATCACGAAAAATCTAGGATATTAAAAAATAATATTTGAAACTGAAATCGGTCAAATTTGATTACCAAAAAGGTCAAATCATGCAGTACTGCTATATGAGTAAGAATTTAAATAACAGAAAATAAAATAAAATAAAAATAAAAAATACTTTCCAAAAATCAGGATACATAACTGTGTACGTATTCTGAGGATGGGGTGTTACAATCCATCCACCTTATCAAAAATTTCGTCCTCGAAATTTCGATAATAGGGATGTGAAAGAATAGGGGCAAGGAATTTTACCAACTAAGATGGAAAGAGTTGGGGGTAACGTTCATGAATAATATCCTCTCGTTCCCATGTAGCTTCTCCTGGGGCATGCCTATTCCAGGAAACTAGTACCAATGGTATTTCCCGATTTTTCAATGTTTTGACACTTCTATCCAGAATGGCCATCGGCTGCTCTTTGTAGGATAAATCTGGTTGTAGTTCCAATTCTGAGTGATCTAGAATGTGACTTTCATCCTTGACATACTTCCTCAATTGTGATATATGGAATACATTATGTATTCCTTCTAAGGATGGTGGCAATGCCAATCGGTAAGCCACATCTCCCACACGATCCAAAATTTCAAATGGGCCGATGTATCTTGGACTAAGTTTTCCGCGAGTACCGAACCGGATTACTCCTTTGGTTGGTGATATCCTTAAAAATACATGATCACCCGTTCTGAATTCCAACGGTCTTCTATTTGTGTCTGCCCAACTCTTTTGTCGGCTCTGTGCTGCCCGGAGATGATCTCTGATAATTCGGACTTTATCTGTTGTCTGAACTAGAAGGTCTGGTCCCATAAGTCTTCTTTCGCCAACTTCGTCCCAACATATCGGCGACCTGCATTTTCTGCCATATAATGCCTCAAATGGTGCCATTTTGATACTAGCCTGATAGCTGTTATTATAAGAGAATTCTACCAGATGAATATAGTCTTCCCATGACCCTTTAAATTCTATCATGCAGGCTCGTAACATGTCTTCAAGAATTTGGATAGTTCGTTCAGATTGTCCATCTGTCTGAGGATGATATGAGGTACTGAATTTCAGACGAGTTCCCAAATTTTCTTGGAGACTTTCCCAGAAATGTGATCGGAATCTCGTGTCTCTATCTGACACGATACTAACTGGAACTCCATGTAGACGAACAATTTCTTTCATATATTTATCTGCAAGAACTTCTATTGACTGACCTACTCTGAAAGGTAGGAAGTGAGCTGCTTTGTGAGGCGATCAACGATTACCCATACTGCATTGTTACCCTTAGGACTGCGGGGTAGAGCTGTAACAAAATCCATGGTGATATGTTCCCACTTCCATTTGGGTATCGGCAACGGTTGTAGAAGTCCAGCTATTCTCTGATGTTCTGCCTTTATTTGCTGACAAACCAAGCATTTTGCCACATACTGGGCTATCTCCCTCTTCATGGCATTCCACCAAAAATTCTGCTTCAAGTCTTGATACATTTTATTTCCTCCTGGGTGTATGGAATACGCCGTACTGTGTGCCTCTGCCAAAACTTTCTGCCGAACTTCTCCTTGTGGTACACAAATTCTGTTACCAAAATAAAGTGCACCATCCGAATGAATACAGATATCTGTCCTCAACCCAGCTTCTACTTGAGCCCTGAATTTCTGTAATCTGGGGTCCCCCTTTTGGGCTTCCTTAATTTCATTTATCAGGGTCGGTTGAATCTGGAAGGTCATTAGTTGACCTGACTCATTAGTCCCTTGTATTAGCATCAAGTCCAGCTTTATGATTTCCTGAAGCAATTCCTCCTGTTGAGTAAGTTGTAATAATACTCTGTTCTCTGGTCTCCTGCTTAATGCATCTGGGACTGTGTTGTCCTTACCAGGATGGTACTGTAAGTCTATGTCATAGTCGGCCATCAATTCAAGCCACCGCCTTTGCCTCATGTTTAATTCTTTCTGTGTGAAGATATACTTAAGGCTCTTATGATCGGTATAGATCAATACTTTGTCCCCCAGAAGGTAGTGTCTCCAGTCTTCAATGCAAAAATTACCGCCGCCAGTTCTAAGTCATGGGTTGGGTAATTTCTCTCATGTGGTTTCAATTGCCTAGATGCATAAGCTATGACATGACCATGCTGCATTAATACACATCCTAGGCCTTTTCCGGATGCATCACTATATATAACCATCCCTCCTGTTTCCGAGGGAGTTTTCAAGATTGGAGCTGAAATTAGTCTTTCCTTTAATTGCTCAAATGCTGCAGTACATTCTTCTGACCATAGGTACCTTTCTCCCTTTCTGGTGAGCTTTGTTAATGGGGCTGCAATTTTGGAGAAGTCTTGGACAAATCTCCTGTAATACCCGGCTAATCCAATAAAGCTTTTAATTTCTGTTACTGTCCTTGGGATTGGCCAGTCTTTTACTGCCTGGATCTTGTTAGGGTCAACTGAAATTCCTTCTTCTGAAACTACATGACCCAAGAAAGCTATACGGTCTAACCAGAACTCACACTTGCTTTCCTTTGCATAAAGTTGTTCCCGCCGGAGAGTCTGTAGCACCATTCTCAAGTGTTCTGCATGCTCTCTGTCGTTCTTAGAATATATCAAGATATCGTCGATAAACACCACAACAAACTGGTCCAAATATGGCGAGAAAACTCGGTTCATTAAATCCATAAAGACAGCTGGGGCATTAGTTACTCCGAAGGGCATGACTAGAAATTCGTAATGACCATAGCGAGTTCGGAATGCTGTCTTCGGAATATCTTCTTTCTTCACTTTCAGTTGGTGATAACCTGATTGTAAATCCAGTTTTGAAAACACCCGGGCCCCATGAAGTTGATCAAAAAGATCATCAATTCTTGGTAAGGGATACTTATTCTTGATGGTAATTTTATTTAACTCTCTGTAGTCTATACACAACCGCTTACCACCATCTTTCTTGTTGGCCAATAGCACTGGAGCTCCCCATGGTGAAGTACTCGGTCTAATCAATCCCTTATCAGAATATTCCTGTAACTGCTTCTTTAGAACTTCTAATTCAGTAGGCGCCATTCTATGTGGGGCCTTAGATATTGGGACTGTGCCCGGAATGATATCAATAGAGAACTCAATTACCCTATCGGGTGGAAGTCCTGAGATCTCCTTAAATACTTCTGGAAACTCATTCCAAACTGGTACTCTCTTTTTCTGGATCTCAGTAGCAGTCATCTGTGTTTTTCCCTTGGCAGGTTTATGTTCTCCTTCAAATTGGAACTCAGGCTAAAGCGGTATTTTGAAAATAACTTTCTTGTTTCGACAATCAATAACCGCATGGTATTTGCTGAGCCAAGTCATGCCTAAGATTATGTCATACCCTTTAGTATCCAGTACGAGCATATCCGCTGCTAATGTCCTGTTACATAGTTCCACGGACAATCTACACAAATTCTATTAGAGATGACTACCCCATTACCGGTACTAATCTCCCACTGGTGGTCTAAATATTCAACAGGTATAGAGTGCAAAGCAGTGAAATTATCTGATATGTAACAATGAGAAGCGCCAGAATCAAAGAGGGCTAAAACAGGTTTAGAGTGCACCATAATCTTACCTGTCACCACTTCTCCAGAAGTTTGGGCCTCTTCCACTGTCAAGTTGTAGGCCCGTCCTCTTCCACGACCTGCTGTTGTTCTCCCTCCCCTTGGAGCTGGGCGAAAAGCCTGTTGTTGTGGAGGGAGAGGGGTTCTTCCAACCATCGGTCCTGGGTTCCTCTGCTCAATAGGTGCAGGAAGTGCCGGTAGGGTCCTGTTCATCATCCCAGTTTTCTTAAGGGGACAGCCTTCTATTGTGTGATTACCAGATCCACATGCCAGGCACAACCCATTAGCCCTGCGACAATCCTTTTGCAAGTGACCAGGCCTCTGGCAATAATTACAAACAGGAACTATTTGAGTTGACTGAGGAGGGGCTGACCGAAATGGTCTTCTAACCATTGGGGCTTTTGCAGCTCTGACTGGACCTCCTCTGCCCAGTTGCTGAAATGGCCTCTTCATGGCCTGTTTCCTCATCTGATTAAGATTCTTTTTCTCCAATCCTCGCTCCACTTCCTGAGCTACAGTGAGGACCTGGGAATATGTTTTCAGCTGCTGGGGAATTAAAAGGACTTGAATATCCATTTGTAAGCCCTGCTGAAATCTGCTTGCCCGTTTCTCCTCATCAGCTATCATATACGAAGAAAAACGACTCAGCCTTAAAAACTCAGCAGCATATTCGTCAACAGACCGGTTCCATTGTTGAAGTCGGATGAATTGTTCTTCCATCTCTTTCTGAGCTGTGGTAGGGAAGAATCTATCATAAAAGCTTTTAGAGAACTGGTCCCAAGTGATGGGTCTATCCAGTCTCGCTTCTTCAGCTAACCACCAGTTTCTAGCCACGTCCTTTAATTGGATCTTGGCGACTTCCACCTTATCTTCCTCTGGGACCCGTGCTGCCTTCAAGAGATCTGTTGTGTCAATTAGCCACTGCTCGGCATCTAGCGGTCTTTCTCCCCCCGTAAATATTGCCGGCTGCAACCGCCTGAAGTCTGACACGTTGCCTGGCCTCCGTTCTTGAGGAGCTGCTATCAATCCTTGCCGGAGGAGTTCGGTCTGCCTTTGTTGATTCTCTACCATATTCTGGATAATCCTAAGAATATCAGCATTTCCCCCTGTGGGTCCATTCTGTGGCTGCCCAGAATTGTTACGTCCTGACCTTCTATCCATATCTATGTTGGTAAAAGATGTCTGAAAAGAGGAGTGAAAGCAGAAGATAGATGGACTTTAGGAATCGAGGGAAGGAATATCAAGAAGAAATGGATAACTTTGTAGTTGGAATGTTTAACCGAAACTCATGCACCCCAACTGCAAATTAAGATCCCATTAATTTGCAATTTGGTTGTACTGTAGGTGTGAGAGCCTAGGCTCTGATACCAACCTGTAACGCCCCGATCCGGAGGGTACGGAGACATTACTGCGACGTACATACGCAGGTCGGAAGTACCCTCACGTATATACGCTAAGCAACAATACATGCAAGAATCAGAGTACGGAAGCACGTGGCAATATACATTCCAACATAAAGATTACAAAGTCATCACAGAGCGTGATATACTGATACATGTACATTATATCACAGCCAGATACAAAAGTAAAATTACAATTTGTACAACAAAAGGTGCTCACGGGCTGAGAAGAAGATCCCCGAGCTAGCAGAAGGATTCAGGAACGGAAGGAGCTAGGGCAAATCAGCTTGTTCCAAGAAATAGGCTTGATCTTCAGTGGAGGGCTCCACTTCAATCCATGCTTCAGAACCTGAACATACAAATTCAAGGGAGTCAGGACCTCCCAAACAAATGATCAGGTTACAGCCGAGTGGCATAAGAGATATGAGTAGGAGAGTTGATGTAGTATCATGAATAATCAGTCAGCAAGTAAAGGAAGCATAACGAGTTAAAGTTGGGAAGATATTGTACTAGCTTAGGCTACGACCTCATGAGATTAGTACCTCGAGGGAATAATCCAAACAAGGAAACCCTCATCTATATACCTTTATCTCATGTCACTGTAATCCAAGCGCATAAGACGGATCCACAGTTGACGTCTTTTATTATTATTACTTGTCTTACTCTGATGTCTAGCTATGTGAACTAGCGTCCCAGCACACATAGATCCACATCCGAGTAAGCAAGGTTGTTATTGGAAACTAGCGGGGGTATCAACGAACAATGTTTACAGTGGGTCCCGTGCATACCCGGGACCACGGCCCAGGATTGTTCCGTTGCTGGTGGACGGAACCTGCCGCAAGGCGTTCAGTAGGGTCTTATAGGATGCCCTTGTCAAGATGGTACCAAGAAGGAGGGAGCCAGCGCTCCCCTCGGTTGCCTGGAGGCCCTCAGGTCAAACCGGAAAATGTAGTTGCACAACATACCTAAAACCACTGTAAACACGAACATATATTGATAGCCGCATGTTTCCCCCGACCCGATGCAAGTTGTCTCATTTTATGAGTTATTTAGGTAATTATCCGATTTCGGGAATGAGCAGGAGCAAGTCCGGAATATTATGAAGACAGGAGTATCAGGAGTACAATGTGTACTATCACGTAATTCAAGTTTGTAAAACAAGATGCCCGGTTATCATTCCCGTTATCGTGATAATTAAAAGAGTCAAGTGTGTCATGCCTGGTGTTAAGAGATAGCATGACAAGAGGAGATATTCGTCAAGTGACGAGTCATGTAATAACAATATACATAATACAAGTCCCGAGGATAAGGTCCATATTCAAAGAAGTGATCAACCACAGCAAACAGTCAAGATTAGTCGACTAGGGAGAACAAGTAGTCGACTTATGAAGGGTTAGTCGACTATAGGGGAAGGCCAAGTCGACTAATAAGGCCGCGTCTCATAGAGCCGCGTCTTCAGGAAAAAGATAGTCGACTAGGGAAAAAGATAGTCGACTAATAGGGCTGCGTTTGGTAGGGTCGCATCTTCAGAAAAATGGCGCGTTTTCAGAAAAGTTAGTCGACTAGGAAAGGGGTTAGTCGACTATAAGGTCGCGTCTTCAGAAGGAAGGTTGCGTTTCAAATAGGTTAGTCGACTTGAGACAAGGAAGTAGTCGACTAATAAGGTTTCAAGTCGACTAATAACTGGATCAAGTCGACTAACAGAGGGCAAACTGAGAGCAGAACTGATTTTTTTGAGGGTTGTGTTTACTGACAAAAATTACAAGTGTGAAAATATTTCCATGTCTTGGCGAGTAGAGTTACTCGCCTAAAATGTTCCTTTGATGTGTCCAACGAAGAAAAGCTCGGCCCTAATCCAAAAGGAGGGTACCGGCCCTAGAGTCTTGCCGATGATGACGAGGAGCACGACCCCCAATCCAAAAGGAGGGTACTGGCCCAAGAGTCTTGCCGATGATGACGAGCACAGCCCCCAATCCAAAGGAGGTGGCCGGCCTTAAGAGGGAAGGAGAGAGGTTGAAGGTGCAAGTATAGTTCAATTTGGCAAAATGGGATTTTGCAAACGAGGTTACGGGGGACGAATCTATAGTTCGTCGGAAAGAGGATGGCGAGGAGGTGAAGATGGTATGCTTGGTGGTGGCTACGGTGGTGCAGGTGGTGGTGGAGATGGTGGCAAAGTTTGATGGAGAGGATGGGTTTCTTGGTGAAAAGAGGTTGAAGAAGATGGTGTAGTTGTTGGAAATGGAGGAGGAGATGGAGGGGAAGAAGGTGGAGGAGTTGGTGGAGTTATTGGTGGTGAAAAGATGGAGAAAATGGGTTGTGATGGCCAGCCAAAAAGCTTGGGCTGCTGTTTTTGGTGGCTCCTGCTGGCTGCAAATGAAGGAGGAGAAGAGAAAGTGAAGGAGAGAGAAGATGGGAGTGTATATATAAAGGGGGGAAATAATATAATAAAGTGTCATCTCCACTTTATGAATGAAACTTGGCGTTTCCTTCCAAAGAATGTCGCGTCCCTAAGACAATCAAAGCTGCGTCTAGGCAAATAAGGAGCCAAACGCGGAAATCAAGGTTGCGTCCAGTAGAAAACGCAAAAGTTGCGTTTTAACAAAAGGACAAAGGTCAAAATGACATGATTGGAATTGATTAGCAGTGCATTAAAGGCAGCATGGGGAGGCGTGGAGAGGATCTCCGCATTAAATGCAGAATCCCTGGTAGGTGAAACTCGCGTTTGAGGAAGGAGGGAAAAAATGGGAAAAAGAGAAAAGTGGAATATTTGGATAAATTCTCGGTATCTGGGAAATACCGAAAACTCCGGAATAGTCCAAAAATTTAAGTATCTTGGAAAGTTTTCCAAAAACTCTCAAAAATAAGAAATATTTTTTTAAGATTTTTAGTGAAATTGGTTTTTCAGAAATTCCATCTCATTTTCAAGATAAAAATCCTGGAATCCACTGTAGACGGAGTCTACACCGGGTAGGCCAGATTTTTAATAAATTCTAAAAATTCTCAAAAAAATCATTTAGATAGAAAACATGATTTTAAGAAATACTGTGAAAGCCGTTTCTAGATTTCCAACTCCGTTTGTAAATTAAAAATCTGAGAGTCGGTCAGCGACACTGGTCGACACAGGTTTTGAAGATTTACAATTAAATTCTGAAAAATTCCAGAAAATCACGAAAAATCTAGGATATTAAAAAATAATATTTGAAACTAAAATCGGTCAAATTTGATTACCAAAAAGGTCAAATCATGCAGTACTGCTATATGAGTAAGAATTTAAATAATAGAAAATAAAATAAAATAAAATAAAAAAATACTTTCCAAAAATCAGGATACATAACTGTGTACGTATTCTGAGGATGGGGTGTTACAAAAAGCTTCTAAACACCTTTGTTGAAGCTAATCACCAACTAATATCTTGCTAATGATCTGAAACTTAAAATCACAAGAATATTAGTAAACATAACTACATGAGTTAATCATTATCAAAACTAGGGTGGAAGGCCTTTGGGCCAACAATCTCCCCCTTTTTTATGATGACAAAACTCATGGAGTTATATATGCATGGATTAAATTTAAGCTTCAAAAAAGCTCCCCCTTAACTCATGCATAAAACAAATAAACATAAATATGCATGAATGACAATGCATAAACAAGATGCTCTAGATATCAAATGAAATATTCAAAACAAAACATGTTCTAGAGATCAATTAACATTAAACTAAATTAAACATAATATATGCAAAAACATAACTATGCATATATAAATCTTATAAACTCAAAAACTTTCTCCCCCTTTTTGTCAATCATCAACAAAGGAGTAAACAATCAAAACAATAAAATGAGGGGTAAAAATCTTTCTCCCCCTTTTTGTCAATCAAAACAATAAAAAAAATGTTCTCCCCTTTTTTGTCTAAAAACAAAAACAAGGTCAATAAGGGGTGACAATCAATTAGGATATCAATTGAAAATATGTCAATGAAGCATCTTGATACCAAATGTTATATGCTATATACATTCATGAAGAGGAAGACGCTAAGTTAGCTTCCCTACATATGCATTACATGAAGGAGGGATGTTAAACCCTAATTCACATAACACACATTATGTAATGCATAAGAGGAGATATGAAGCCCCCCCTACACACGTGTACCACATAAAGAAGAGATGTTAAGCTCTTCAATACAAGATACGCTCATCATGAATCTATATGTAGAAGAGATGTTAAGCTCTCCTTGCATATAGTCAATATAAATCAAAACTTTTGTATTTTTCTTTAAACAAAATTTTTAGATACCAATTTAAAACACAAGACATCTTGATATCAAAAGATAGTATTTTTTTTAAGCCAAATAAACAATTGAAATGACTATTTTCTATCATAAAGTAAGGGAGTGGAAATACAAAATACCAATTGAAATATGAAAAACGAATTTTCTCCCCCTTTATGAAATACCAACAAAAACTATGCGTAGGCCTGTAATAAGATACTAATTGAAAACTAAATCAATTGAAATAAAGTTGAAGCTCAAGCTCTAGCATAAACAAAATTTGTGCTCAAGATATAGAAATATAATAGCACAAATAAAACAAGTATATGTGTATGAAATAGAATGAGTACCAATCACTAATAGATGATACCAATTGAAGATATACATACACAATAATCATATGAGTATACAAAAAGATCAAAATGATACCAATTGAAAGAGTTCAATGATACCAATTGACATAACAATAAGTTCAAGTGTATACATCATATTACTACCTCCTAATCATGGTTCAAGTTTTAAATGATTTTCACTTTAAAGCATTCATGAACATGATCTCCCATCCAACCTCTCATTGAAGGTAGGGGTTTTCAAAAATGGATTTGAAAATAAGTTTTGTTTGAAAAACTCTACCAAAATGAAGAATACCGTAACTAGTTAAATGGAAAATCTTTTATACTAGTACGAAATCCTTCAAGTAAGGAATAAAATAATTTTCATAAAACACATGTAAATCACATAACACTTAAAAACACTCAATATTCAATAAAGTCCATACATGCTCATGAAAACATACTCATGAGAAATATTTTAAAAATGGTGAGTGTACAAGTAATGTGTGACATGGCATTATGAAATGTTCAATTAAGCTCAAAATTCCTTGAAACAAGAAAACATGAAAATCATCAAAATTTAATCTTCAAGGTATATGTATGTCCTATACAAATTAAAGTGTACATACATATCCAAACACAACGAGTCCACAAAGATATATGCATTAAAGCACGTGGCTCAAAAGGATGTATATGTATAACAATAATTTGGATAAAATGGACATATACATGAAGTTAAACAAATAAACACGAAATCAAGAAAAATTAAATTTTCACCAAAACAAATTTCATTTCAAGGTATATGTATGAATTGTCAACACAATAAGTATACATATATATCCCTAAACACAATTGAGTCCATATATATATATATATATATATATTTGCATGAAAGGCAAATGACTCAAAGGGTATACATGTATATCTTAAAGTTTGGCAAAATTACACATATACATGAAATGAAAACTCATGATCATAAAACAAATACATAAATAGGAATACAAGTTTAAAATGTATGAATCATCAAAACTAGACTATACTAGCACATCTAATGGGTTCAAATACGCAATCAAGCCCAAACATATATAGATTTATTTGTGGCCCACTATATGCACAAGTATAAATCATAGTCTTAATGAAAACTAACATCTAAACACATATTCAAATCATGAAGCATAAAACGGGATAAAAATCAACATGATAAACAAAAACATGATTATTAAGAAAATCCACAAGTTATTAGAACTATGATATACGCCATATCAACCAAATAGTGAGAACACAAAAGAATTTATCCATATTAAACATGGGTGTCTCAAAATAACTTAACATATATATCACAAGTCTAATAAGCATGGCATTTTCATACTAATCACTAAACAATAAAACATGCTACGAAAGATAAACATGGAAAGCATGTAAACAAAAGGAGTTAGAGATTCGATACCAAAACCAATGAGGGCACCGCTCTAGTTCTCCAAACCAAGGTGGTCTTCCCACCAAACCTTCCCTTGAAAGTGATGCATCCAATTGATTTTCATGAAGCTCGGAACGCATCCACTCCAAGGTACGACAACTCTCACGTCATGTGAGAGCCCACACCTACATTAAACAAAGGAGGGGTGGTCTTTGGTACCCATACTCTTTTGGGTCCATGGGGGTTAGTACCTTCTCTAACCCAAACAAACTTCTTTGCTAAATTATCAACATGTATTCTATCATAGCAAAATTTAGCAATGTGGCCCTTACGTCCACAATATGTACAAGTGTACACATGAGCATACATAGTGTGATGGTGTCCGTGAGGAGCATGTGTATGCCGTGGAGGGTGTGCATGAATAGATGGAACTTGTTTCTTTCGAAACAAAGTTTCCAAACGTGTATGCCCAACAATACATTGGCTCAAAGTGGAGCCCAAACAATCTACACTCTTCTTAATCAAAGATATATCATTGTTAATTAAAGAAGAAGTGTGGCATGCAATAGGTGATTTAGATGGAACTACCCTAGCATGGCAAACATGTGAAGAAATATCATTTTTCAAAGACTTATTTTTCTTTACACAAATATCTAATTCTTTTGTAATAAAATCTATTTCTCTTTCCAAAGAATCATTACTATTTAAAACAAAATCTAATTTTGAGGATAAAAACTCATTTTTCTTCAACAAATCATCACAATCATTTTTATTTTTCAAAAACTTATTTTCTTTAAGTGCAAGGTCTAATTGAGATCTCAATGAATCCCTTTCATTATAGACCTCAACCTTCTCTTGCAAAACATGGTTAAGTCTAGAATGCAAACTTTTATTTTCTTCAACAATTCCTAGACTTTTCTTTTCAAAATCTTATATTTTTCTATCAATTTTTCACAAACTATAGAAAGTTCTTCATCTAAAGCATGGGCATCATAATCATCACATGAAGAACTAGCATCATCATTATCTAAGTGGGTTTCCGAGTGTACCTCAAGGGAGTCATTCCCTTGGACCGTATAGCATTGTTGCGGCTCGGATTCATCTCCACTAGATTCATCCTCCGGTTGAATTGGCACTTGAAGCTTGGAGGTGGTGGTTGTTGTCAACAAATTCCACACTGCAAAGGCGGAATCAATGTTAGAAACACGTATAAGATGTTCTTTAGGTAGCGTGCTTCTAATGGCCTCTAGAGCTTGTGCATTGGCCCCTATATGATTGCTATCACTAAGGAAGGATTCCTTGGTAATGGCAAGGTGAACCTTGTAACCTAGGGTTTGTAAATAAATGGACATCTTGGTCTTCCAAACAAGAATGTTGGAAGGGTCAAAACTAGGTGGGGTCATGAAGTCCATGGGTCCAAACTATATGTGTGCAAACAAGCAAATGCAAATGTAGATTAGCAAACAAATGGATCTCACTCCTAGGATGTTAAGCCTAAGTATCAGGAGCACTAGCTCTGATACCAATTGAAAAGCAACACCTAGAGGGGGGGTGAATAGGTGTACTTGCTAATCTAGAAACTAAATGCGCTAAATGCGGAAGCTAATGCAAATTTTGCAACACACTTAATACAACTTACAAGTGTAGCCGAATTCCCCGTGAAGGGCTCTGGACTAACTCCTCTTGATTCCCCTTGAATGGGTTGAGGTGCTATGTGAAGCTCTTGTGGTTAAGTACAAGTGAGGCACACACACAGGCATATAATAGATATGATGCTATGAATGATGCTATGCACAAAAGTAAAGAGAGAGAGTTTAGAGATAATGGATCAAACGCAAACACAAAGATATGTTTCGAGGTTCGAGCCCCTAGCTCTACTCCCCGCCTACACCACCGTGTAGGATTTCCAATCCACTATCTCCCACCGAGGGAACCTCTACCGAAGAGGATTTGTTACACAAAGGGAGTACCGAACTCCTCTCTCAAACACCGCCTCACAACCGAGGGGTAGGCCCGTAGCCAATACAACAACCAACACCTCTACCGAAGAGGGTTACAAAACAAACTCCACCTCTCACTAGAGGGAGCAAACCAACAACCCAATTACACAACCTAAACCTCTACCAAAGAGGGAGCAACCAAGAAATCAAGGGTTTACAACAAGTGGTATGTCTCAACCACAAACCTCTTTCCTTTTTCTTTTCCATAAAAACAAGATCCTAATAGAATAGGATAGATGATAAGCTCAAGTGTGGAATCAAGGTGTTTTTGGAAACAAGCAACAAAGAAAATACTTGGGAAAACTCTTGTAAAAGATAGAGAATGAAAACCAACACAAATATCCCAAATTCCTATTTTCTTTGATTTTTCAAAAACCCAAAACAATAAAGATGAAATCTTTTTAGCACAAAAACTATTTTGAAAACTTATTTAAACTTTGAAGAAACACTGAAATTTTTCTTCTTAAAACTCTTTTAAAACAGTAGAGAAAGTCTGAAAATTTTGCTCTTTAAAATCTTATGAAAACTCCCCAAAAGATGGGGTATTTATAGCCCAAACAGAAAACTAGCCGTTAGGCTGATGTGGCAGCCTGACAGGCTTGGCGGTCGACCGCCCGGTCGACCGCCAATGGTCATATTTATGACCGTTGGGCAAACCCGGTCGGCCGGCACGTTCGACCCAAACAAACAGAGAGCAGAGCTCTCAGACCCAGTCGACCCTGACGGCCGACCGTTCCTGTGTCAGCCAAACGTGCACAGATCTGTGTACGTCGGTCGACCGACCCGGTCGACCGACTTCATCCCAAGTCGACTAGGTCAGTTGACTAGTCGACTGGTTGAAGCCTGGAACAGAAATCTGGGTCAGAAAAACAGTTTAAAAATATTTTGAAAAATCTTTTAAGTCTTCTAAAAATGCACAAAACTTGTTTTAACATTTTATATTGAAACACAAACAAGTGATAAAAATTTCAAGACATATATCAATCATATCAATTCATTTTTGAGTCTTGCAAATTTTATCAAAACCAACACTTGTATTTTTATCAAACTTGATTTTTCAATACATGAATAGGAAAGTCAAAATAAGTTTGTCTAGCAAGTTTAAAGCATGTATGTATATCTAGAACATATCTAATATACATAAAAATAAAGTAAACTTGTTTTGATCTACTATTCATGAAAACCAAAACCAAAACATAAAACGTGTGTGTTTGTGCACTTGAGCATATCAACTATTCTTATCTTTACAAATGGATCTAAAACACACTAAACTATGGATACCTAAGTCTTCTTGACGATCTTCATCTTCAAGGCGACTCGATCCACAACACCGTGATCCATAAGCTAGGCAAGGTATGATCTTGATGCTTTGGCCCTGAAATCACCATGAAAAGCTTCTAAACACCTTTGTTGAAGCTAATCACCAACTAATATCTTGCTAATGATCTGAAACTTAAAATCACAAGAATATTAGTAAACATAACTACATGAGTTAATCATCATCAAAACTAGGGTGGAAGGCCTTTGGGCCAACAGAGTTTCCCAAACAACTCTCAAAACCTAAAAAGAAAAATAAAATAAAAAGAAAAAATAGGATTTTAGAGATTCTTCAAACTCAGAAGAAACAATTTGATAAGCTAATAGAAAGATATGATTGACTTCAGTAGACGATGCCCGCCGGTAAACACTTGGATCAGTGTACTAGTAGTAGAATCTGGTGATGCTCGTCAGTAGACGCACTCGGACCAGTACAGCTAGTAGAATCTGGTGATGTCCTCCAGTAGACGCACTCGGATCAGTACAGCTAGAAGAACGCACTTGAATCAGTGCAGCAGCTTAAAGATAGGAAAAGAGGAGCTCCTCCTCGACGAAGGCTGGCTGTAGTAGGCTCTAAGCTTTGGCATATTGTTGGGCTTGCGTTGAGTCATGGACTAGTGTTGGTGATTTGATGGCCGAGGAAGTTTGAAGAAGATAAATGAAGACGAGGTGCTTGGACATGAGGACGAGATGCTTGGCTACGTAGTCGAGACGAGGATGCAAGGGGCTTGATTTGCGGTTGGAGAAAGATGATGAGTTCGATTTGAACTTGAATTTGAATTTGAGTTGATGTGCGATCTGTCATGGTGGAGGCAATTGCAGCAAGGTGAACAGATGGCTATTGTGGATGATGATGTAGTTGATGTTGGAGTCGATAAGGAGAAGTCGGGGCTCGATCGAGAATGTTGAAGTAGAGGGAAGAAGATTTGGATAGGGTCGCAGGTAGATTTCGATGGGTATTATCGTGTTTGTCTTAGGTACATGTTGAGGTTGCGGGTGATGGTCTTTTTGGTTAAAAAAAGAATATTAGTTTGTGGAGGTGATTTTTGGAGTAATTTTAGTTAAGGTTTTGAGGAGATTAGGAAGAACTCTTTGGAGCGATGGTCAGGCGCTAAGCTTGGCTACATGAGCACGTCCCAGCACAGACTGATTGTTGGCGTGTCGACAACAATCAGCTATGTTAGAATAATTGAAGAAGGAAAAAATTAATTGTATACTATTAACGAGGGAAATGCTCAGATATATATATATATATATATATATATATATATATATATATATATATATATAGGGATACAACTGATAAGGAGAAATCATAATACAATTCTAATACAAGAATAATAAGAAAATCTCTATTCTTAATATTGTTCTAATGCAATATGAATTCTAATCCTAATACTATGCTTAACAGTTGTGTGAATTTTGAGTCTTTCTATTTTGAGCTACTTGGTGGATGCACACATACCCTAGCTTTATAAATATTGGAACACTTTTCTTTGAAGAGAAGCAATTGAAGAAATTTCCATTAAGACAGTTTTTTATCAAGTGTATGATTTGATTTGTAAACGAAGATGATGTGAAACCATCCGGGTCAAGGTGTTAAACCCCTCAACCCAAGTCCGCTTCTTCATTGTTGCCTATGTCTTCCCCCAAACAGCCATCACCATGTTTCAGATCAACATTCCTATAGTTGTTGCAGCAAATACATCTTTTCTTAAAGTAACAATATTCAGATCTAGTTTTTCCCTATAGTGATTCACATCCTTATCAACTTTTGTTGTTGTTTAGCATCTTCTAAACCTGATACAAGCTGCTCCCACCACTAGATCAGAGTCGAACCAAAATAGATTATAACAATCATTTTTCAACCCAGATCCAACATAATTTTTGCCTCACCACCTCAACAACAATTCTCAACGGCCACCAAGTTCAGCGGGTCAATCCCTACTCGCAATACGGGATGAAAAACTCAAATCTTTCAATCAAAAACATCAATCATGAGATCTTTCTTATGAGAATCTGACCTATTGAATTAGCAGGTGAAGGCTCATTTTCTTCGGCTCGATGTTTAACTCATATTGTCCCTTATTGCACTTAAATAACTTGTTATGAGTTACGCTTGCAAATAAATGGATTTTCATTGTTATTAGTTACTTTTTTGGTGAATCTAATTGCTTGACTGCATTAGCTTCTAAGGATTAAACTCTAACAATGTTGATATTTCCATTTTAGGTTTCTATATTAAGGTAGTTGCATGCATATCGATTTAGCCAACCACTCATGCATGCCCCAACACAGACATGCGCAACTGGGGGTCCGGAAAAAATAGATGTTTCTTCTGCAGCAACATAAATAGTCATCATTGATTCAATCAGCGTAATGGTCAAAAGGGGGAAAAAAGACAACAGCTACTATTTTCATAGTTTGATCTTACAAGGGGGCCAGAATCTAACTACTTAAGTTCAGCTCCATTTTTCAGAATTCATATCTAACAAACTACATTGACGTACCTACATCACAATTCACATCTAACAGACACAAAATATACTGACATACCTACATTATTCATTTCCTTTTACCAGCTACATAATCTTAGGTCATCAATAAAGGTACATCTTTTCTCATGTCCCTACAAACCATCTATATGCTAGCTTCATCATGTTGAAGTAGTCAAAGTATCCAAAACAAGATTACCAAAATATACAAACCTAGATGCTAAAGCATATCTTAAATCAGTTACTTTTCACACTTCTTCTAATTAGTCGCCGGTGATTTTATCTTCACTAATTTTACCTTGTCCATCTCAAATTCTCAACTCGCCCCCTCTGCTTTCATCCTTTGAGTTCATATTTATTTAGGTGCCGTAAATCTAACTCATACAACATAGCAACATAGATAGTATCATTATTGTCTTAACTTAATCTTAGAATTCTCTCACTTAGTTAAGCCTCATAAAACCTTGGTGGTGCCTCGCCTCATCAAAACTACTGGTCCTGTTAAGAGTCTGTTGAAGAACACATAGGTAGTGTTCTTATATAAAATAGAACTCAGAAAACATAATTTATCTTACCTTTATCTTCTTCTTTTTCGATCATCTTAAGTTTTATCTTACTTTTCTAGTAACTGAAATAAATTCCTTATTTCCAGATGATTTTCAATCAAAATTGTACTCTGTATTTAGCGACAATCCAACTAAATGCTAGCATGTGTATGTTCAAATTTGCTTATATAACTCCATCTATCATTAATATTTTCTCAATTACATCCTTACTTAATGCTTCACAGACATCTAATGCCAATGCACCTGCTACAGAAATGAACTGTGGGAGAATATTCATGGCCAGAAATAACCAGGAAACTTGTCATCTTGCCACCACATCCATCCATGCACTAATTTTCTGCTTTATGTATATTTTGTTGTCTTCCAATATGCTATGGCATGGCCTTCTCTCTTAGAATCCTCACTGATAGTTTTTTCTCCTGGTGCATATATGGATAAAGTTTTACCTCTTAAATCTATCAACAAATTGTCTCAACAACAATGCAGCTTCAGAGGGTGCAGTCTTTACATGATGCCAAATCAATTATCTATCAACACTGACAATCATGCATCAACTACTATGTCAGTAATTCCAAAAATCACAGCATCTCATGTTATACCAATTTTGAGCTGTGATCATTTATGAAGACTGGAACTGCAACAGTTTCCTCTATTTATTAGGCATTCTTTTGGTTAGATGATTTCATTCAATAAGCTTGGTACTGAACAACCCTTGAACCATAATTACTCATGCATCCACAGTCCCCCTGATACCTTACTTTTCATTCCTTCCAAAGAATGACTTTGTTGCTCTCTTGATGTGTCAAACACCATATGCAATTTGCTGGGCTCCTTATCTGATATAGCCTTCCTCGCCCATCACATCATGAACTCAAGAAAATATTCAAACTCATGTGGTCTTTTTGTAGTCTAATGTATTTTGACACTAATCTTTTACTATTTAAGCCACTGTACAGTGTAGACCACTCAATTAATTTTTACTATACGCTTTTCCTCTCCTATGTTATATGTAATTTGTGATTCATAATCCTTCAATTCTTAAAGCAATTCCTTTTTCTCCAACATACTTATATTAGTTCATCACCTCACACCAAGTTCATAGAAAATGCATCTCCTATACATAGATTCCCTAAGCCAATCTCTATCGTTAAATTGTTGACAAAATTATCCATCTCTTATCATAACGTATCAATGGTAATTACTTTCAATTTTCAATAGAAAGGTTTGTTTTCAACTAAAATTTGAAATTTCTCCTTTCTCTTTCACCTACAAGTTTATGCTCTATGCTCAGACCTTTCCTAATTTTTAATGCTTTGTATTCATTCTTTCTATTTAAAAGATTGTACATTTTAATTCATTAATTTAATTCCTACAGAAGCCATAAATCACATTTCTCACCTCGTAATTGTAAAACGTAAACCTAAATAATTAGTGGTATAAGCTAGAGACAAAAAAGGAAAAAAAAAACTTAATGTCATGTTTCAGATCAAACAATATTTTTTTTTTGAGAAAAAAATACCTTGAGGCCAAGAACGCGCCAGGGCGTTTCATTAATAAGTACTTAACGAAATATTTTCCAAAAATGGAGGGAACAAAGATGGAAAAAAATACAAAATTGGTCCAACTGAAAAAAAAAAAAAAAAAGAAAGAAAAACTCTGGCAGTGGATCACCATATGTAGAACACATACTTAAAAGAAAATGTTAGCAGAATGCAATAACAAGTATCAAATTACTGCAAACTTTTCAAAAACGAAAAAGAGCATTTTCTTAGGTACCATCTTCAAGAGTGGATTTTAGAAGTGAAAAGGATTACACAAAGGAATTTGCAAATACATCAAAACAAATATATATCGTATTTCTCTTGTTCATGGCTTAAAATTAAAGTGACTAACTAAATAGCCAAAGAAAAAAAAAAGCCCCAACATGTTAAAATTAAATATTTATCAAGTTTTAATGGCATTCTTATACTTCCTCACTAATACCCACCAGATGCTGGACAAAATGCCTAAAAGAACAGAACATCAATATTCAACCCAAGCAAGCATCAAAATTGCAATCATACTCAACTAGAAGCAAATGGATCTTCATTAAAGATCAGAAATTACAAACCAGATGTGTTCAAGAATCGGGCAAGAGCTCAACCTCATCTTGCTGCTGCTGTGCTGTCCTTTGCTTCAGTTCTTCCTCGTACTTGGTCAGCCTCCCCTTCATCTTTGCCTGCAAATTAAACAACCCATCAACCAATTAATTAGAAATATTGATGGAAAAAAAAAAAAAGAAAAGAAAGGGACTGATCAAAAATAAAAAAAAAAAGATGGCACCTTGTATCTCTTTTCAACTCGGTGCAGGCATGAAAGGACAAAATGAAAATATATGTTGCAAAAATGAAGACAACTCTTTTTTAATTACTTTAAAAATTAATTTTTCCATGCTTTCCAAAATCGGAATATACTGTTTATATTTACCACTATCAAGAAATCCCAAAATTCTCAGTAATAAAAAAACGCCTCGGAGAGGCTACAGGTTTAAAGAATGTAGCTAGTTACAATCTCAATGAGAAGTGATGGTGATCAAGTTGAGAGACTTGTGCAGCAACGATCTGAATCTATCCGCTGGTTGCTTCTTGCAAGAACTCGAATCGCCATCAACATCTCTCTTGCACATTGAAAACCTCCGGCAGCCACTCGACCCGATGGCCGTGCAGGCGCTGAGAGCTCCGTCGACAATCGCGCAGCAGAGATCGAAATCCCCGGGGTCTTTCCCGAGCGTTGGGAGCCGGCGCTGCCGGGCATACTCCTTGAGCGAACTGCGAATCACACCGGCCACGGAGTCGTCTGTGTTGACCAGCAGCCGGATCGGCCCCGGGCTGCCAGAGACGTTGACGGTGATGAGCATCCTGCTGCTTCTGCTTTTTTTCTTGAGAGCCATTGAGAGAAGACGAGAGGAAACTTTGGTGAAGTTTTTGTGTGTGAATTGATCACAAATAGAAATGGGTCCTTTTTATAGGCAGGTTTTCAGTCAAGGTCTGCGGCGATCGGTGTCCTAATAAGACTAGGATTCCGCGTCTACTGGCGGGAAACGCGGCCAGCTCACTGCATTACAATGTTCGTTATACGCACGTGTGGTGTATTTATTGATCTGCCCGTCACGTGTGAGACTTGATGACTGGCGCCAGCATTTTGGCCGGAAAATTATCCAATATAATGACAGTATTTTTGAATTTGATTGTGTTAGTACATCAACCCAAGCTGAACCCAACTTGCCTGATCCAACGTCACTGTAACATCAAGAAGGAAATTTTAGGTCGAACTCAATTCGATTGTGTCTGTTCAATTTGACTGTGTCAGTAAATCAACCCAACTTGATATTAGATAATATCAGTGGCAACACGTGACTCGTGTACAACATGTAATAAATGTGAAAGAAACCTCTCAAGAAATCAACCAGATCCTAAAATCTCTCTATAAAGATAGGAACACATGCAACTCATGCACCATGTGTTTCTCATTCTCTCTCAGTCAATATTTCCTATTATTTCTCTTAAATCAGTGTAAACATGTGATCAATATGTGTATATATATACAAGTAAGAAGCATAATTGTATCTTGTCATTACACAAATAATTATAATGACAAGATATCACTAGTTATGACAAGATACCAATAATTATGGTTCTTGGTTGTATATATATACACATATTGATCACATGTTTACACTGATTTAAGAGAAATAATAAGAAATATTGACTGCGAGAGAGAATGAGAAACACATGAGGCATGAGTCTCATGAGTCTCATGTGTTTCAAACTTCATGGAGAGATTTTAGGATCTGGTTGATTTCTTGAGGGGTTTCTTTCATATTAATCACATGTTTCATATGAGTCACTTGTTGTCACTGATATCTCTAGCAACCCCCGCAAGCGAAGCGAGTTCGAAAGAACGGAGAGCTCGTTCTTCAGCATAGAAAATTTTAATGAGCTCAAAGGCTTAGTAAGGATGTCTGCTAGTTAGTCTTTAGTGCTCACAGACCGAACATCGAGGACTTTATTGGCGACATAGTCCCGCACAAAATGAATGTCGATCTCAACATGTCTGGAGCGTGAGTGATGGATAGGATTGACTGAGATATATGTTGCACCGAGATTGTCATAGAGAATTATTAGGGAGATTGCAGAAGTCCAAGCTCATGAAATAATGACTGCAACCAAACGATCTCTGCTGCAGCGTTCGTCATGCCTCTATACTCTGCCTCAGTGCTGGATCGTGCCACAGTGCACTACTTCTTCGAGCTCCAAGAAATGAGATTTGTACTAAAAAAGACACAATAGCCACTGGTGGATTTTCGATCATTGATCGGCCCTGCCCAATCTGCATCGGTGTAAGCAGTAAGCTGTACAGAAGAATGACGTGAGAGAAAAAGGTCATGCTGAATGATAGATTTGAGGAAACGGAGGATCCATTTTACAGCACTCCAATGCCCGTCGGTTGGAGCTTGCATGAACTGAGCGACCTTGTTCACCGAGAAGGCAATATCGGGTCTAGTAATCTTAGGTATTGTAGAGCCCCTCCGTACTTCGATAGACAAAGGGGTCGAGAGAGATTTGTCAACCTTTGAGAGCTTACAGGAGGTAGCCATAGGCGAGCTGACGGGCTTGATACCACCCATCTTGAGCCGGAAAAGTAAGTCACGGATGTACTTCTGTTGAGAGAGAAAGAGACCTGAGGGTGTATGGTGACACTCCACGCCCAAGAAATAGTGCAGTGGGCCGAGGTCTTTTAATGAGAACTCTCGACCTAGTTCAAGAATAAGACGAGTGACAGCCCGTGAGTCATTACCTATGATGATGATGTCATCCACATAGATAAGAACAAAAAGATCTGTCCCGACCCGTCGAAGAAAGAGAAACGTGTCGGACTTGGAGCCCACAATGCCCATTGTGACTAGATAACTGCTGAGGCAAAACCAGGTCCGCGGCCTTAAAACAGGCCATAGATACTGCTCTGAAGCTTGCATACATGATTGGACGAGCGAGATCGATGAACCCCGAAGGTTGTTCCATGTAGACCGTCTCAGTACGAAAATCCTGCAAAATTGCATTATCACATCCAGCTGTCGAATGGACCAGCCCTTAGAGACGGCTAGACTGCACACGGTACGGACAGTGGTCAGTTTGATGACCGGACTGAATGTCTCAACATAGTCTAATCCTACTTGTTGATAAAAACCCTTGGCCACTAGGCGGGCCTTATACCTGTCAACAAAACCATTAAGTTATGTTTTACCTTGAAAACCCATTTGCAGCCAACCAGATTCATGGTAGGGTGGTACGGCACAAGAGACCGGGTTTTGTTCTTAAGTAAGGCATTCATCTCAGTGTCCAATGCCCTGCGCCACTTGAGATCATTGTAGGTTCGACAGGAGAGGTGGCCAAGTCGGCCATGAGACAAGTAGGCATGAGAGACCGGATGGCTAACCAAACCTTTGGTGTTCTGGTGTTATCCTATATTCTGATGACAATATGGTGGGTGCTGATAGGAGGGGGCTAGGAGAGGCCGAGGATGAGGACGATGAGGACTCATCGGCGGGCGCTGGTGGAGGTGGTGGAGAAGGAGTATGTGAGGGAGGTGCTGATGGAGGAGGAGAAGAGTTATTGGTGGGGCCCACAGGAGAAGATGAGACTGGAACAATGGAAGGTAACAGAGGCGTGGAGTGGGGATCGGTGGTGAGGGCATGGGAGCTGATGGTGAGAGAGAGGATAGAGGGGACTGGAAAGGAAAGGATGACTTATCGAATACAACATCCCGGGAGATGTAAATACAACTAGAGGGGACATGTAGACATTGATAACCTTTATGCAAAACCGAGTAACCTAAGAAGTCACATTGACTGGAACGAAAATCAAACTTATGAGTATGGCATGAATGCAGATGAGGATCACAACCAAAAATGTGTAAGGAAAGGTAATCACGTGCTTTATAAAATAATTTCTGATAGGGAGAGAGATTGTGGAGGACGGGGGTGAGCATTCTATTGATGAGAAATGAGGTAGTTTGGAAAACATAAGGCCAATAATGAAATAGAACATTTAATCGGGTTAGAAGGGTGAGACCAGTCTTGACAAGGTGGCGGTACTTTCTCTCTGCAGTGTCGTTTGGGCGCTAGTGTGTGGACAGGATATGCGATGAGCAATACCCTGAGAAGACAAGTAAGCATTGAATTTGATAAACTCTCCACCACCATCAGTTTGGAGTGCTTTAATGGAACGCCTAAGAAATTTCTCTACATGAATTTTGAACTCAAGAAAAATGGAGAAAGTATCACTTTTATTAATTAAAGGATAAAATCAAACGTACTTACTGTAGTGATCTACAAAGCTAATATAATAGCGATGGCCACTTACAGCGGACACAAGAGACGGACCCCAAAGATCAGAGTGAATAAGCTCTAAAGGTGCAGTAGCAACCGTAGAAGATGGTGAAAAAGGGAGATGGTGATTTTTTCCTTACTGACAGGAGATACAGAGAGGGGTACCAGCACAGTCAGTGAAGAAAGGAAGCCGGTGCTGAAATAAAATACTGAAGACAATTCTGGTGGAGGATGACCTAGGCGCTCATGTTAGATGGAGGAAGATGCACGCTCACCGAGAAGAGCCTGGGGAGAGGTGGTGAAGCTATGGTTCCTCAAGGAGAAGACATACATGTCATCCTTAAGTTGTCCCCGCAGTAGAATTTTTCGACTGGAGAGATCCTTGACAAAACAAAAGTCCAGATAGAATTTGATTGAGATTTTACCTGCACACAAAATATAGTATTTCAGATTTAAGAATATGATGTGCAAGGTACTCAATTCTACCGCTATAGCAAGTGGCTAAGCGGGTCGTGATCCACAGGGAGGGACTAGCGATGGAAGCTTGTTTAGTAAGTTCTCTCTGTTTTTTTTTTATAATGATAGTTACAATGATATTTACAATGAAAAAGAGTGAAAGAGATTGGGAATATTGTAGTGTTGGTAATCTCAACTAAAGAAATAAAAGAAAGAAAACTAAAAACTAAAAACATACTTACCTCTTCGGCGTCTGCTTACCTTTGAACCGTATCAGCGATGTACCTTTCTTTGAAGGCGAGCGAAGCATGGAATATAAGATCTTCCCCATTCCCGATTTACACTATGAAATAAAAGGGCGAGCTATACTACCATGGAAATGGATGTTCATCTTCATAAACCATCAACGGCACTTGCAAGGAGAAGGAAACTTCGAGGCTATTGGTTTTACTTGGATCAACAAACACAAAAGAGGGAAACAAAAACAAAACAAGAATAAAGAAGAAACAGAACTTCAATTTGATTCTTATAACAATGGAAGAAAAGACTTACACCGATGTTACCTCAGTACAAACTTGATCTCCTTCCTCCATGAAACTCGTCTTTCCTCTCAGTTACATAAAAAAAATAAAATTACATAAAAGAAAACTAAAACAAACCTAAGTTACAATCTACAAATTAGCCTAAGAAAAACCCTAAATTTATTTCTGTACTCGACGCCCTTCTCTGTTGCTCTGCAGGGGTATTTATAGGAGATGAAAAAAGTAGAGTCCCGGTACGACTCCTCCACAAAATCTTATCGCCAGACTCGTCAATCTTGCCGCGGAAACGCGGCTATGGCCGCGTTTCCGTGGCCATAGTGTGTTATCTGGCCACGCGCTTTCACGCGTGGCCTCCTCTGGTCCGTCCATCTGGGTATATCCTTTTAGATCTGGCATACCGACTCTTTATTTTGAAAATTCGGGATAACTTGGGAAGCAAGTTACCCTAAATCCAAATCTTCCAAATCTTTTAAAACAATTTTGTTATCTTTACACTCTTCTCCCTTATCTCTAGCCTTATCCTGCAAGCAATTAGGGTTTAGTCTATCCCTTTCCTCTTCTTTTAATAATAATAATTGCAAATTTTGCACATGGGCTTGCACATGGGCTTTTTTGGGCTTCTGGGCTTCATTTAGCCTTTATTCTTTATTTAATTAATTGCTCAAGGCATGCACACATTAAATAATAAAACATTAGTAATAGTGCATAATTGTAGGAATAAATATGAAAATGTGATAGTAAATGTAGTGATAAATATGCACTTTTTACTACCTATCACACCCCCACACTTATCTTTTTGCTCGTCCTCGAGTAAAAATCAAAAAGAATAAGAAAAAGAAAAACTAATCTATCCTAACTCACTTTCGTAGGAATCACGGTTGCACTTAGCATGTGCAACAAGCCGTTAAACCTCTAGGTTACCCTAGAGGATGAGTGTTGTCTCGTGAGGGTTTTCAGCGGGTTACACCCACAAAATCCATAAGAAGGAAAATATTTGAAATATGTTTGAAGAAACTAAGTAATCTATAAGATTTTAGGATTATCATTTTTATTCATTCTTAAACTTAGTCTTTTATAGTAAATTGTTATCCATTTTAGGTAAGAATCAAAATTGAATTTTTATATAGTCTCTTTCGTTACCCTAAGTCATATGCGCCCTTGTGAATCTTTACTAGGAATTCTTTAACTTGGACTCTCATGCCCCTTCTTCTTCTTTTTTATTGTTTTTCTTCTTTTTTTTAATATGTATAACTCATCTAATTTTCTTTCGTGTAAGTATCATGGCTTCTTGAGGCCCTCATACCTAACTAATTGACTATTAGATGTGTTAGTACATATATAAATAATATTTCTTAGTTTTCTTAGGCTTTCTAATTCACCCATGTAGTGAACTTAAAGTCGGTGGCTCCCAAACTGGTTTGTTTTAGGGCACCGGGTGAGAAAACACCTCACGGACTTAAGGATTCGAATGGACTAGGCCACAAAACTAAGGATTCTATTTATAAAATCACCTTTAGGCGTGAATACTTATGCTTCTTGAGGCACATGTATCCAGCTTAATTAGTAATTTTTTTTTTTTACGAGGCAGAAAGGTCTTTGTCTTAGAATCCTAGATATGCATTAGGTATGCACATTTCATTAAGGTAAAAATCAAGACTAATTACGTATTCAATTTCTCCTCCTATGCCTAAAAATTCAACAATTTATTTATTTAAACCAAGTTTTTAGAAATCCTAATCATGATTTTCCTAATTCTTAAGACTAACTTAGATTTCTTTTAAAAGATAAATCAAAATATTGTCCTTTTTTTTTTTTTTTTTTTTGGGGGTTAGTATCTAACTATGTTATATGTTAGTAAATCTTCCCCCTCACCTATCTCATGCATTGTCCTCAATGTATGAATGAATGCATGTATGCATGAAAAAGAAGAAAGGGAAGGCAGATGTTACCTCAAGGTGGTGGTTCCGGTGGTGGTCTAATTGGTCCACGAAATGCGGCCCAATCAAATTTTTGTGGAGTTCGGAGGAACCCACCAGAAATCTCTCTTGTATAACCCACTAAAATAATGTATGTATGAACATGTTTTATTAAAAATTTCACCCCATCTAATTTTCAAATTTCATAATTATTTTCAGAGTCAATGTGTCAACCGTCTTGTCCCAAAATGGAGTGTGAAAAGATGGAATGATTGACTTGGACTTCAGAAGTACAGGAATGAATACCGACTCAGGAAAGTAACTTAAATCAAGTAAGGGTTCAGGAGTCGAGCTTGGTTCAAGAAGTGGGTCCAAATTAAGAAGTTGAAACTCAAGTCCACAATTATTTTCTCATAATGGAATGTGACTTAATATTGATGATTCAAGTTCAGGAATGATAGGTGTGGGAATCAAAACTGACTCTAAAATATTACCTAAGTCGGGTAACAAAACAGGAGTCAATATTGATTCGGGAATTTAAACTTGATCACAGATTTGAGAATCTACTCATTGAGTTCAATGTCATAAAAATGAGAACTTGCCAATTTATCCATGGGACTTTCAAAATTATAAAATTGGTCAAGTTCAATATGATCATAAAAAATGGGTGATTCAATTTCATGATGAATTGGCACAGAATCCAATGTTGACTCGGGGAAAAGATTAAAATCAGGTGGAGACACCGGAGTCATTATTGAATCAGGAAGTAAATTTGAATCACTAAGTTGAGGTTCATGATCATATTCATTTTCAAGTTCAATTTCAGGAAAGGAATAACTTGCCAAACTGTCAATGTCATTTTCAAAATTTGGAGTTTGGGCAAGTTCAAATGATTGTACTGAAATAGAATATTGTTTTCCAAAGCAACGTGACTCTTCGGCTCTAAAAGAATGGTTAGCGACATCAGAAATGGCCGAACGGTGAGAACATAAAGTTTGAATCATCATATCTATTTCATGATCACGAGCATTTCTAGCCTGAGTCATGGCTTCAAGCATCTTTTCATAGTTGATTGGTGCATCATTTTGTTGTGATTGGACTTGAAAAGAGGAAGTGTTGTTGGGACAATCGTGATGAAATTGTGAGTCGGTCAGATTCTGTGATTATTGCTTGGACTCACGCATCATCATGTCCAAGATTGAAGGTGATTGTTGCTTGGACTCATGCATACTCATCATTTTCAAGATAGATGGTTTTCTATTTTGAACTGGTGGATCTGAGTATGAATCTTGAAAATATTGTGGACAAGGTGGATAAGGAAGACAAGTTGGTTGATAATTGGACTCGGGGGAGGTAAATCCCCATGAACTCTGTGAAGAGGTGAAATTGTTGTGGAAATTATGGTCATAAGATGGGGGGCATGGGTTATATTAATTCGGATAAGACCACTCCGGCACACTAGGTTGGTTAAAGTTAGGATATGCCGGGTTGGTAATATCCGAAAAAGAGGTTGGTGTGTAATATGGATTAAAATTGGAAAAATTGTTGTCACACAATAAAACACAAATAAAAAAACAAACAAATAAGCAAACAAAAAATAAAAAAATTCTAACCTAAGTTAGGGTAGACCTATGACCTAGACGACTCCTAACTGGTTAGACTGTCCACGGGAGGTATAATACAGACTTTAACCACAAGTTAATCAGCCAGGTCAGGGCAAGATTGGTGGGAGGTTTTCCGTCAAAGACGTTCCTTAATTAAAAAACCACCAACCTTTGGGCTTTCGGCCCTCAATCCCCTTCCTAGACACTGATTTGGCAGGAGTCAAATTCCAACACCGTTCCCCCTTAGGATAATCTCCTAATTGAGTCCGAGATGTCCCTAGGGCCAACGTCTACTCATTTTTAGTTAGGCTTGGGTTAGTGAGTGAGGAGATTGTTTGTGGGCCAAGGAAGGGTGATGAAATTCCCACCTTATCTTATTTATAGGACAAGCCCTTAGTCAATTTAGTGCACGTGTAAAGCAATAGACAAATATTCATTCAAAAGCAGTAAATCAGCTAAGGGTGCTTCCTAGTCTATATGCAATGCGAACGTACCTTGTCTCCAGCACTCTTCAACAAAATTAAAAAAATTAAATAGACACGTGCCTAAGATGCAAGAGTCTATTTTTTTTCTCAACAAATAGGTTACTGTTAATTAATTAGCAGTGTACAGGGTGATTACAGAGACAAGTTAACAGAGCAGTAAATCAAACTTGCAAATTTCAGCAACCTGTACAAAACAGAGTGAGTAGTTCATTACTAAGGCCGCGGAAACGCGGCTATGGCCGCGTTTGCGCGGCTCTGTAGTAGGCTCTGCTGCTCTGCCTTCTAGGGCAGAGGCACAGAGTTGCTATATGTCCTTTGCTGCAGTTAGTTTTTCTGTTCTCTGATCCTGCAAACAAAAAGAATAATAAATCAATCAATAATTAGTTTTTTTTTTAGAGAATACTTACCGTTCCTCCCCGGCAACGGCGCCAAAATTTTGATTGAGATTTTACCTGCGCACAAAATATAGTATTTCAGATTTAAGAATATGATGTGCAAGGTACTCAATTCTACCGCTATAGCAAGTGGTTATGCCGGTCGTGACCCACAGGGAGGGACTAGCGATGGAAGCTTGTTTAGTAAAGTCTCTCCTTTTTTTTTATAATGATAGTTACAATGATATTTATAATGAAAAAGAGTGAAAGAGATTGGGAATATTGTAGTGTTGGTAATCTAAACTAAAGAAATAAAAGAAAGAAAACTAAAAACTAAAAACATACTTACCTCTTCGGCATCTGCTTACCTTTGAACCGTATCAACGATGTACCTTTCTTTGAAGGCGAGCGAAGCATGGAATATAAGATCTTCCCCATTCCCGATTTACACTATGAAATAAAAGGACGAGCTATACTACCATGGAAATGGATGTTCATCTTCATAAACCATCAACGGCACTTGCAAGGAGAAGGAAACTTCGAGGCTATTGGTTTTACTTGGATCAACAAACACAAAAGAGGGAAACAAAAAAAAAAACAAGAATAAAGAAGAAACAGAACTTCAATTTGATTCTTATAACAATGGAAGAAAAGACTTACACCGATATCACCTCAGTACAAACTTGATCTCCTTCCTCCATGAAACTCGTCTCTCCTCTCAATTACATAAAAAAAATAAAAATTACATAAAAGAAAACTAAAACAAACCTAAGTTACAATCTACAAATTAGCCTAAGAAAAACCCTAAATTTGTTTCTGTACTCGACGCCCTTCTCTGTTGCTCTGCAGGGGTATTTATAGGAGATGGAAGAAGTAGAGTCCCGGTACGACTCCTCCACAAAATCTTATCGCCAGACTCGTCAATCTTGCCGCGGAAACGCGGCTATGGCCGCGTTTCCGCGGCCATAGTGTGTTATCTGGCCACGCGCTTTCGCGCGTGGCCTCCTCTGGTCCGTCCATCTGGGTATATCCTTTTAGATCTGGCATACCGACTCTTTATTTTGAAAATTCGGGATAACTTGGGAAGCAAGTTACCCTAACTCCAAATCTTCCAAATCTTTTAAAACGATTTTGTTATCTTTGCACTCTTCTCCCCTTATCTCTAGCCTTATCCTGCAAGCAATTAGGGTTTAGTCTATCCCTTTCCTCTTCTTTTAATAATTGCAAATTTTGCACATGGGCTTGCACATGGGCTTTTTTTGGGCTTCATTTAGGCTTTATTCTTTATTTAATTAATTACTCATGGCCTGCAAATAAAACATTAGTAATAGTGCATAATTGTAGGAATAAATATGAAAATGTGATAGTAAATGTAGTGATAAATATGCACTTTTTACTACCTATCAGAATTCAAGAAAGACTTTATTATCAGCAGCAAATTGACTAACAGATAGAAGATATTGATGATGCTAGGAACATGTAAAAAATTTATCAAGACAAAAGAAGACGCAGGAGAACACAATAAAGAAGCACCAGTAGAACAGATAGGCAAACCTGTCCCATTACCCATGCGAACTCTGTCGGGTCCTTTATATTCTGAATGAACCGCCATATTCGCCATGTCAGCTGTTAGGTGATGAGTGGTTACAGAGTCAACATACCAGTTGGGATCGGCTGGAGTATTCTCATAAGAGTGGAGAAGAGCTGTTGGGCTAGCCGAAGGAGAAGGACCATCATAACGATTGTAGCAATATTTATCAAGTTTTAATAGCATTTTTATAATTTTCCACTACTGCCCACAAGATGCTCGACAAAATGCCTGAAACAACAGAACATCAATATTCAACCCAAACAAGAATAAAAATTGCAATCATACTCAACTAGAAGCAAATTTATTAAGGATCAGATGTTACAAACCAGATCAGTTCAAGAATCGGATTAATTAGAAATTAATTAGAAATATTGATGGAAAAAGAAAAGAAAAGAAAGGGACTGATCCCAAAAAAAAGATGGTACCTTGTAGCTCTTTTCAACTCGGTGCAGGCATGAAAGGACAAAATGAAAATATATGCAGCAAAAATGAAGACAACACTTTTTTAATTACTTTAAAAATTAATTTTCCATGCCTTCCAAAATCGGAATATACTGTTTACATTTACAACCATCAAGAAATCCCAAAATTCTCAGTAATAAAAAAACGCCTCGGACAGGCTACAGGTTTAAAGAATGTAGCTAGTTACAATCTCAATGAGAAGTGATGGTGATCAAGTTGAGAGACTTGTGCAGCAACGATCTGAATCTATCCGCTGGTTGCTTCTTGCAAGAACTCGAATCGCCATCAACATCTCTCTTGCACATTGAAAATCTCCGGCAGCCACTCGACCCAATGGCCGCGCGGGCGCTGAGAGCTCCGCCGGCAATCGCGCAGCAGAGATCGAAATCCCCAGGGTCTTTCCCGAGCACAGGGAGCCGGCGCTGCCGGGCATACACCTTGAGCGCACTGCGAATCACACCGGCCACGGAATCGTCTGTGTTGACCAGCAGCCGAATCGGCCCCGGACTGCCAAAGATGTTGACGGTGATGAGCATCCTGCTGCTTCTGCTTTTTTTCTTGAGAGCCATTGAGAGAATACGAAAGGAAACTCGAAGTTTTCCGTGTAATTGAGAGAAGACGAGAGGAAACTTTGAAGTTTATGTGTGTGGATTGATCACAAATAGAAATGGGTCCTTTTTATAGACAGGTTTTGAGTCAAAGGGCGGTCTTTGTCCTAATAGGACTCGGACACGGCGGCTATTCACTACATTACGAACGCGGTGTGCATTTAGGGGCCGTTTGTTTCGCGTAAAACTCCGTAATTCGTAAATGACTTACTACCCAGTTACAACTACGGCGTTTGTTTGGACCGTAATTCGTAAAAGACTTACGTAACTCAACTAACACTCACTTGCAACCCAGTTACCACTCACTTACAACTCAGTTACAGTTAATTTTGTGGTCATACAAATTTGTAATATTTTTTTATATTAATATTAACATTTTTTAATATCTAACTTTTTTAATATTTATTTACAGTATTAAAACTTTTAAAATCACCAAATAGTTAATTTTGTGGTCAACTTTTTCACTTACGACTTATACATTACGACAACCAAACACCGTAAAGTACAATACACTTTCCTATTTTACAATTTTATATTACCAACCAAACACCGTAAAAATTACATACATGTAACTCATTTACAATTGTAAAAGACTTTACCAATTACAACTACGAATTACGGCCAATTACGACAACCAAACAGAGTGATCTTCTGGTCACGTGTGATCTTCTGGTCTTTGTTTTTTTTCTATGCTGGAAAATTATCCAATATTTAAAGAGAGGCATTGCTCTTATTGTTTGTATTCTGTACTTGATTGATTTAATAAGATCTTTCTTCCCTTCTGTCCTCAGACAATTGCTGAACTTCGTTAAATTCGTATGTTCTCGTTTCCTTTCTTTTCTTTACTTGTTCCTGTGATTGATGACTATTTTATGGTGTTGTTGTTCTCTATTACTGAGATTCCAACAAGTGGTATTAGAGCTTTTCGGATTTGACGAGGTGCTTTCATTCGGTTGGAGCAAATCGTTTTGTAGACTATCTATAGTTTCGGTAAGAGATAAAGATCTGATCTTTCTTATTTGAATTTGTTTTTCACTAATCATTTTTCGCATTACTTTCAAGAATCTATTGAGGAGATGGTCGGAAGTAGTCAATCATCAGTGAAATTTGTGAGTCATCAAATTGCTACATAAAGTTTGACAGCACGAACAATTTTGGGATGTGAAGATGTGAGGTGATGGATGCCCTAATGACATCAAACTTCGAGGACTCTCTACGTCTGGAAGAAAAGCCAGAGGAGACATCTGAGAAAGGTTGGGACAAGATGAATTAGATGATGCATGGCATCATCAAGATCATGTTTGAAGAAGTTTTCTTCTTCTTCTTCAACAAGTAACAATTTTCATTTGAGTAGAGGCCTCCCATCCTGTTCAAAGGCAGGTTCTATGATCAACCAAGGGAGTCTTTACCGCTAGGGGAAGCGGCCATATCGACGTCCGAACGAGGAGACCAACCATCTATCTTCAGGGCAGTGTATCTGCACGACTACTTCACCCCAGACCAGCAAATCTTGTTGTTTCTAATTATTTTATATTAGTTGCATATTTAAGTTTTCAACAAGTATTAATTCTGATTTAAAGTTTGCTAATTTAACTTGGGATATAGGAAATAGTGATTATAATATCCAACAGTAGAAACGAGGACACCGCCGAGGACAATGTCGACCATTATTTGGCGTAAGCCCACCTGTAGGAGACCATGATCTCTGTTGGGCTCAAAACTGAATATTGTGATGAGTGGGTACTGAGAGCTGAGAGAGAGAGACTACATCCATGGTGATAGGGTTGACTTAGGCAATAGTGGGCTTGGGCCAGCAGTCGAGCGTAGCGGCCCAATAGGCAGGAGTGTTAGACCATATATATATGATTTAAAATGATTAGCATGTCTGTCATCTTAGTTCAGCCGATAAAGCGCACGACTTTTAAGTTTTTACTGTGTGGTCACTGGTCATGGATTCCGATTCCCATAGAAGGCGTTTTTAAAAGAAAAATACAAAATTACATTTTGTTATTTCTCAAAAATAACTAATATCTGAAAATCACATTTTTTTTAATTTAATTATAAAAACAGACATGCTTAAAATAACAAGGTTTTTTGCATTCGCATCTCTATTTTTGAATGCAATTAAATGCTGGTAATTAATATAGTTTCACAAGTACCATTTTCAAGAGTGGATTTTATAAGTGAAAAAGATTACACAAAGGAATTTGCAAATACATTGTAGTGGAGATTTTTTGATATGATTGATCGAACGATCGATCTTGCACCGCAAACAAAAGGGGACTGTACGTAGATGTGGGTGGAACTATCATCAGCATAATAAGCAGGCAGGGGCAGAAGATTTTTATGTATAAACCCAAATTGAGAAAACTAATGGGGAGGAGAGAGAATTCATTATATTTCTAGATATTACAGTGAATTTCGTAGTCTATTGTCGTGTTTACAATTTCTTCGATCTTTTCGATCCCCTTTCTTCATCGATTTCTAGGGTTATAAATATCCTGAGCCTTGTTACTGGAGGTGCGGATTCTTCAGATCTGCACAATTTACATGTTGGGATTCTTTCATAGCCGCTCAGAATGCTTTACTTGAATGTTGGAATTGTTATGTCGAGGTATCCGCCCATATCCAAAACCGCCTCACTGAAATAGGGGACTATTTAGAACGTTGGGTTATCGTGGCATCATAACCTTCTGCGATCTAGGAAATCCTGCTGCTAAGTTGTGTTTAATGGAGGTTGGGAGAGGTCTGATAGTTTTAGATGTCGGGGATGGAAGGGGCCCAAGGTCCTCTCCTCGGGATTGAATGTGAACTCTGAGTAAGGCCGGAGACTCTCTCCTTTCGGGTTCAATGTGAACTTGGGGCAAGGTTCGAGAATCTCTCCTTCGAGGTTGAATGTAAGTTCGGGGCGAACCACGGGGCTCTCTCCTTGGTTTTGAATGTGAGTCGATTGGTATCTCAAGTTTGTTGCCTGCTTGGGGCACTCCAGGTGCGGCTGACACGTGTCGCTATCCTGGGAAGCGACCAGATTCTGATTACTACAGATGCCCCTTTCGCTTTCTCTTTCTCCTAGTTTCAAGGAGAAGGAGTGGAGCGGTCCGATTCATACTCCAGCTTGGGAAGTTGAGGCATTGCTTAGATTCTGAAGGGAAACGGTCAAAATGTTTTTCCATGTCCTGAGCCTTCTTTGGAAATTGGATAGTTATGGACAGCTGGCAAATTAATGATCATAATCTTGACTTTATAATGAAGAGATCATGTGACGGAGGTGGATCTGGCTGATTTGGCATGCCGTAAAATACAAGATACGAACTGACTGTCTCTTGGGTGTTGGAATTTTAAACGGGGATATTCTGGCTCCTTCTTTCTCTATAAATAGAGTGGATCCTTTAGGAGAGCTTTGCTTATAATCTGAAAAACTTTTTACTTTCAAAAACTCCTGTTCTGGTGGATTGTGATATCTTCCTTCTTCTTCGGCCGGGGGAGGAAAGAAAAGGAGAGGGAGAAGGTGGTTGTTGTGTTCCTGATTTTTGGGAGTCCGGTTACGAGAAACGTCAGTCTTTGTGATGGGCTCGTCGAGAAATGTTAGTTTTAGCGAAGAGGCCCGGCTGTCAGGAAGAATAAGCAGGGTTCTTGCTTCAGCTTGGTCTGTTCGTCTGATCTCCGATCAGATCGGTCCAGTCTAGAGTTGGGGCTCAATGTATCTCTTTCCTGATAACGTATGGGAAGTAGAAGTGGAGGATGGGTAGGGCGTGTTTGATGATGGCTCTGATCCCATCGTTGAGGCATTTATTTGACTGTTTGCACTCCTGTTGAATGTTATTTCTTTGCATGTGGAAACTCTTTTCTATCGGCGAGCAACTGAAGAGGGGTGTGGGGGTATTCCTCGGGATCTCTGCTGAAGAAACACCTCGTCTGCCTAGCTTCGAATTCATCTTCAGAATTAACAGGTTTAGCGTTTATATCATCATTTTCTTGCAGCCTTCAGTCTGCAGTCTGAGATATGATCTTTGGTCTGGGCATCTTCCTTGGAGTTCTCAGCATAATGGCCCTCCTGAAAGTAGTGAATTATTTGTTTGGGAGTTATCTCTTGGATGCTGTCATGGACGTTGTGGCAGAAAGTATATCTGTTTTTCCTTTCAATGGGCAAAGATAAACTTGTGATGGATCTTGTATTACTCTTATTAGATATAACCAAGTTTGTATTTAGATGGAAGTAATTAGAAAATTTGTAACAAAAATAGTAAATTTTTGAAATGGAATAATTGTTTGGATCTTGCCTGATTGTTTTGCCATTACTTTGTTTGGGATTGAGTGTCTGCTCGGAGGTTTTGCCCTGACTCCGAGATGTTGACTAGCCCTGTAACACCCCGTTCTACGAATACATTCTTAGACATGTATTCTGATTTCTTTGATCATATTTTTTGATTTAGTTTTTATATTTATTTTTGTTTTATGATTATTTGTGTGATTGTTTTGTATTGGATCCGGATTCGTGGACTCGGAGTCAGCTCTAGTCCGAACCAGGGACCCGATCCTAATGTATTGCTCGATTTGATATTTTCGATAGTCAAATTTAATTAGTTTCAGTTTCAACTATCGTTTTTCAATATTTTAGATTTTTCATAATTTTCTGAATTTTTCAGAATTATTCTGCAAAATCTTCAAAAACTGGTGTCGATCGGCATCGTTGATCGAGTCCCAGATTTTTAATTTTCAAATGGAGTCAAATTTTTAGAAACAGCTTTCACATTACATCTTAGAATCTCATTTTCTATCTACATGCATTTTTGGAGATTTTCTGAATTTATCGAAAATCCATCGGTTTTGATGTCGACCAGTATTGCTGGAAGATTCTAGAATTTTTAATTTGAAAATCAAATTGAATTTCTCAAATCTGATTTCACCGGTATCTTAAAATAATATTTTCTATTTTTGAGAATTTTTCAGAATATTTTTGAAACAGTCAAATTTTATCCTATTATAATAATATATTTATATTAGTGTTTCTCCTTTTTCTCTCTTTCTTTTCTTTTTCTTCTTTCTTTGACCGTTTCTTGGTCCCCACGTGGGCCACTTGCACACTATCAGCCCCCCCTTCACCCCCATACTCTCTCACATCATATCATATCTCTTTCTCTTTCTTTCTTTCTATCTTATTCTCTCTTTCATAATTTTTTCACTCTCTCTCTCTTTTCTTTCTCCTTTCTCTCTCCCATACTCCACCACCGGCGGCCTCCACCACCAGATCTGCCGCCGGCACCTCCCCTCCGACCACATCCTCCACCAACCACCCTCCCCTCTGGCCATCTCCTCCAACAATAATACTGACTCCAACAACATCACCATCTTCACTACCATTCACTACCATCACCTTCTTCCCTCTTTTCCACCATGGCCGGCCACCACCACTACCACCTAGGGCCAACCATCTCCCCCCCAAGTCCCCTTCTCTTCTCCTCCATCTCCTTTCTCTTTAATTAACATCTCTTCTTCTCTAATTTTCACAAAAACCCATTACCACCATTTCCTTCTTCTTCAATTCGCCATCAATCCACCTCCTCCTCCACTTCAACACCCCAACCACTATCTCCTCCTCCTCCTCCAACTCCCCAATACCACCACTTTCAACTAACACCACCACCACTACCAACCACCACCACCTTCACCATCAACACCAACAACAAACCTATACCAAACCAAACCCCACTCTCTCCTCCACACAAAGGGCGCTGCCGGCTGACCCTCCGGTGGCGGCGCCGTCCAGGCCGCCGGTGCCACCCTCTTTCTCCCTTCTCTTCTTTCTTCTTTCTTTCCTTTCTTTCTTTCTTCTTTCCCCTTTTACCCCTTCTTTTCATCAAATTCTCTCTCTCACCCCCTCTAACTTTTCCAGCAAACACGCATACACACACACACACACACACACACACACACACACACACACACACTCTCTCTCTCTCTCTCTCTCTCTCTCACTTTCCTACAAGTCTCTCTCTCTCCAGCATCTCTCTCTTTCATTCTTTTCTCTCTCCTCTCTCTCCTCTCTCATTCTCTCACTCAATAAATTAATATTAATTAATATATATGTATATTTTAATATGAATTGGTGACGTGCATGTGTTTATAGTGTTCTGAGATTTTACGGCATTTTTCTGTGATTTTAGGCGAGTACTTTTCTTGTGTTGTTTCATGCTTTGCTATCATCGTTTCATACCTAGTGATTGTTATTTTAATGTCTATTGCATGATATATTGATATGTGAATGTTTTGTTACCATTGTTACATGCTTTTTAATATATAATGTCTCATTATGCGAGTTGATATATGATATGCGAGTGATTTTCTAAAATTATCATGTTATATGAATACCTGTTGACCATTATTATAATTCATTATACTGGTATTATATTTGCATTCGATATGCCTAGATACGCTCCAGCTTCGCTCGGCTTCACATAGATAATTAATAGTTAAATTATTGTTGTTATAAATATGGTTGTGAAGAGTTTGAAATGTTTAACTATATTGTCTCCTGTATCATGTTATATGACTGGATGATTACCTGACATATGATATTGTAACTCTATATTCAACTCACCTGATAACAACATGTTGATTACCTGACCCTGATATGTATATACTTGACACCTGATCCCTGACACTTGATATCTGAAACCGGTGCTTGATATGTTATCACTTGTCACCTGATATCTGATACCTGACATATGGCACCTGACAATTGACATGTTATCACTTAATACCTGACATATGCTATCACCCGGTACTAACACATTTTACCTGATATTATGACACCTATTTGGATACTATTACACCTGACACCTGTATTATATTGCATATTTATGACTATCACTTTTACAGGGACTTGATATGATTTTTATATTGTTACCAGACCTCTGATACTCCTGAACTTCTGAACTCCTGTACTCCTGAACTCCTGTATCCCCTGTACTCATGTCCCCTGCACTGTTACTCTTGTTAATAGCACAATCATACTGGCATCCGGCAGAGCATGCCTGATGTCGGGATGACGAGGTTGTATCCCACGATCGTGCTAGTGTCCGGTGGATCCTGAATGGAACTAAGTGCCACACCACACACGTGGTGGGGGCCACCTCTAGAATCTGTGGGGGCCACCTCTAGAATCTACTTCCCACACAAAGCAAAGTTCCACACGGAGCAAAGTGCCACACCATACACGTGGTGGAGGCCACCTCTTGAATCTGTGGGGCCACCTCCTGAATCTATCCTTCAAAGAAAATATTCCTCCCTCCTGCCTGTGCCGCATGGTGTTAGCGTGATAAGCATTCTCAGTGCATATTAACCCACACACACATACATGTATAATAATAACGCCAGGAGCATATGTTATTTGGTCTCTCCCCTATTCGAATAATGGTACCCACATATCGGAGTTCGGATGAGTTCTACTGGAAGTACGGGCTCCAGTGTGAACTATTGGTGTTGTGGGACGCCAGTGGGAAAGGGACAAGAATAAAAAATGATACTGATAATTATTATTAGATAACTTAAATGCAACATACTAATTTACCCATGCATGTGACTTGCCCTGTTATTATGATTCAGCAATTCATGTTGTATGACTTGAGTTGGACATTCTGTTTTACTATATATGATTCTAAATTATTATGAGATTTCCTGATCTCTTGTTTACTGGCTTGTGCCGGCATTACATGTTTATGTGTACCTATGCTCTCCATGCCATTTTCTATGCATGTTTTCCGATTCAGATTTATTGATGTACATGCATTTACTTGATTTCGGATTTACTGTAGTTCCTTTAATTTCCTTTACGTTACTTGTCATTGTCTGTACCTGTATGCCTGAACCACATCACTTGATCATGTACACGTGTGACTGCCTGAGTATGCTAACCAGTTTTATCATATGTACTTGCCGGGTTACTTTCTGACAACCCTGGATCCTCATGTCCAGATCCTGGAGTCTGGACAGTGGCAGCCTTGCTTTAGTTGATCAGAGTGTGCAGCAGAAGTGTGGATTAGCGGTTGCCTGTCCAGACCTTCTTTCTCCCAGCCTCCCCTTGGATCGGCTCACGAGATTCTCATCTTACTACTCATGAGTACTTTCCCGTATTTTATATTGTACATCATGCTTTTGCGTTTCTTGATAATCTTATATTCTTGAGATATTATATCATGCTTTGTGATAACTGTGTACTTGTGTTATTATTGCTGAAATGTATATTACCACTGTACTTTCGTACTCTGATTCTTACCTGTACTGATGCTTAGCGCTTATACGTGAGGGTATTTCTGACCTGCGTATATACATCATAGTAACGTCTCCGTACCAGTGGGATCGGGGCGTTACAGGGTGGTATCAGAGCTTAGGCTCTCACATCTTCAGTACAACCAATCAGCAAATTAATGATAAAGAAATTTGTAACTGAAATGCATGAGTCGTGGTTATACAATTCAACTACAAGTACAAAGTTATCTATTCTTTCTTGATTGTTCTTCCCTTGATTCTTGAATCTCTTCCATCCTTTTTCATTTCCAGTTCCTGTTGTCCTTATACCAACTTAAGATATGGGTAGACTGGTAGGGTAGCGGCAAGACAAATGTGGTTAGCTCTCATTATGTTCTGAAGTTCTTTGACTCTGGTACATTGCATTGTCCTATATTTGATAGTTTTCAGCCTCACATTCTATTCTTAAATTTATGGATACATCACGGGGAATCAGTACAACAAGTGGAGTAGTCATCAGTTATATAATCAGATAGACAGTATCATTACATGAGGAGTGTCAGTATGAAACAGTATTCCAGATTCAGGACTTCTGCAAGACAGAGATATGGTATTCTCTATATTTATTATTTCAGTAGCGATCATAATTTATTCTACCATGTTCATGGAACTCGGGTAATCTCAGAACTGATATGCAGTCGGGTTATTATTTAGGAGACAGCATTCGGGACTCATTTCGGTTATTATGATTTCTTGATCATGTTCTCAGAGTCACCAACTCCTGGCAGTATTTATATATTTGGTGGACCATAGGCTCCGTAGCCTCGCCAAGCGAGGGTCTTGTTCTAGTCACCCAAAGACCTAATCAGCTGTGGGCTTCGCTGCACCCTGGTGCTTAGTGATTAGTCTCTAATTTTGCATAATTTTCATCACATTCTCACATTTATTTGATAATAAATTCTGCTAATAATATCTTGCTTGCTTGATCTTAGGTCAATGGTGTGCAAATGAAGAAGATGACCCAAATCACCATTTAATTGGTGATTAAAGGACTATTAAAATAGCTATTGATCTAAAGAGCAGATTCTGTCAAACCAGGGGCGTCAAACCAGAAACTGGGAGAGTTAGCCGACAGGGAGACAACCGCGCAGCACGCAGCAGGCGGCGCCGCACGCGCCGCCCAAGGAAAGCCGCGAAAACGCGGCATTTTGCCGCGTTTTCGCGGCCAAAACCAGAAACCAAGAGATCCAGCCGACAGGGGGACAACCAGGCGGCGCGCAGAAGCCGGCGCTGCGCGCGCCGCCAAAGTAATGCCGCGAAAACGCGGCATTTGCTGCATTTCCGTGGCAATACGGCCGCGCTGCGCGCGCCGTTTGGGGTCACATCCTGCCTCCTGACCCCCCCAGGCGGCGCCGCACACGCCTACCAAGGACAGCCACGGAAACGCGACTTTTGCCGCGTTTCCGCGGCCATATGGCCACGCCGCGCGCGCTGTTTCGGGTCACATCTTGTCCCCTGGCCCCCTGTTCCCTTGGCGCCTATAAATACCCCCTGGGGTTCCTGAGGAGGAGAGATGGAGAGTGAGGAGTAGTTTTAGTTTTCATTTTCATGTTTAGTTTAGGTTAGGTTACTTCCTCTTCTTCCCCATTGTATTCTTCATTTTGTTTTAGATCTTGTATTAGGGAGAGAGAGTGGTTCATGCTTGGAATGTAAGAGTACTTGTAATAGAAGGTGACAATCTATGAAAGGTGCTCTCTTTACCTCTCTATGTTTTCTTCTCTCTAATCTCTTTTACATGTGTAGCTAGTATTTTCTCTCATGGCAACTAACTACTAACCACCAACTAGTCTAACTTCTTATGTGATAATCCACATGAATCTAATAGCCTCGATTTGGCCTTGCTCTTGCAAGAGCCATTGATGGCTCATGATGATGGATCTAACTCTAACTCCCTAACCACTAACAAGCTAACATTACTTTACTCCATGCTTACTTTTCTATAGTATTGATGGTTTAAGTGTAGCTTGAACTTGTTTGTTGAGTTGGGTTGTGAAGAGTTACATATGGGTCATGCTTTGTAAAGCTCTTGAACCAAGGACTAGTGATTGCCAAGGATACATGTGAGGCAACTATCACTAAGAGGTTAGCGTGTTGGTGGAGTCATTAGTAGTTAGTAGCCGTGAGTTTTCTTTCTTTTTCACTTTGTTTTAGAATACAACAAAAATCACAAATACATTCTTTTCAATGTTTCCCACTTCTTCGTATTTCACCGTACTTCTCTTTTCCTTCTCTTCTTTCTTTTCTTTTCATTCTTTAAAACTTTGAAGAATCTTTAACAAACACGTGAATCAACCGGTAAAGCTTCTATTGCCTCCCGTCCTTGTGGATACGACCCGTATAGCCACTTCGCTACTACGGAAGAATCGCAAAAGCAGTAACTTCGACCCACACTCTATTTACTTATTCTTGTGCTTGCTTTTTGCCGATCAAATTTTGGCGCCGTTGCCGGGGATGGGAACGGTTTGATTTCACAAGTTTGCTAACTTTTCTTCTTTGTTTTTTGGTGTGCAGGTTAAAGTTTTAGCATTGCAGAAGTCCACACTTGCTCAAGTGTGGTCAGGTAAATTCTTGCATATTTTTATATTCTGCTGCTAATTTGTTCATATTATCTGTACACTGTAAATAATTTTTAAAGAACTAAAATATGGTAATTGTATGCTTTAAAACGGTTTAGACACTTGCATCTAGACACGTGTCAATTTTCATTCCAATATACTGTATTTTGTTCTTATGTTGTTGTGATAGGAGGTATACATATGGCATTGCATATAGTATAGGACAAACACTTCAGTGATTTACTCGCTGTTTTGTGTTCATGCTTATCTATATTGCACACTTGCACAAATTTAACTTAAGGGCAAAACCCAAAACAAGATAAGGTGGGGAAGTTATTACCCTCCCTTGGCCCAAAAATCACCTCCCCACTCACACAACCCAAGCCTTAATAAAAATTGCTAGACGTTGGCTCCTAGGGACATCTCGGACTCATTTAGGAGATTGACCTAAGGGGAAAGTTGTTAGAAGTTGACTCTTGTCAAATTGGTGTCTAAGGTTGGGGATTGAGAGGCGAAACCTCAAAGAACAGTGGTTTGGCATAATTAGGCCCGTTGCTCCGGCACAGATACCTCCCACTGATCTTGCCCCTACCTGGCCGATTAACTCGTGGTCAGCGTCCGACAATATACCCCCCGTGGACAGTCTAACCAGTTAGGAGTCGTCTAGGTCTAAGTCAACCCTAGCATAGGCTTGTTTTCTTTTTCTTTGTTTGTTTGTTTGTTTGTTTGTTTGTTTGTTTTCTTCTTTTTTGTAAATTGTGATATGGATTTTAACAACAATAATTCTTTCAATCATCATATGAATCCATATTTCACACTGACCTCATTTGACTCGGATAACTCTGACCCGGCAATGTACAACATGAACCAACACTATATGCCGAGTTGGGATTATCCGACTCAATATGACCCATATCCCCAACCATATGACCATAATTTTCAAAATAATTTCAACTCTTCACAGAGTTCATGGGGATTCACCTACCCCAAGTCCAATTTTCAACCATCTTGTCCACAATTTTCACAATATTCATTCCCCAATTTTGATTCATATACTCCTTTTCCTGAACCACCCGAAGAAAAATCATCATTGGAAAGGAGTATAGAAGAGTCCCTACAACAAATGCAAAATTTGCTCAAATCACAATCCTTCCCACATCAAATTCCACATACTTCTTTTCTAGAGCATCCAATTGAAGATGAATCTGAGCTAGAAAAGCGTTTGGAAGTCTTTTGTGATAAAGTGCAAAACATGTTAGACTCCTCATCTCAACCAAATTTTCAAGAGTCCTACTCTTCCTTTCCAGTCTCACCTATTCAAAATGAACAACCATCAGTACTGGACTTGAGTATGAAACCCTTGCGTGAGTCCGAGCATCAATTGCAAAATCCAATGGACTCACAAATCCACCATAATTTTCAAAATCAACTTCCATACTCATATTTTCAAGAACCAATTACAAAGAGTATGGAAGACATGATTCCGAATCCAAATTCTGTTACACGGCCTATCAGTAGGTTAGATTCACTTTTGAGCGAATTGATCACTGAGAGTGAGGAAAGCCTTTCTTGTCAACCTTTGACCGATTCTTATATCCCTAACTCTACTGATTGGACCCATGAATCATGTCATTTTGGAAATCCAGATTCAATTTCAGAACACACATTTGAACTTGACCAAACTCCAAGTTATGAAAGTCACCTGGACATTCTGGCAAGTTATCCCTTTCCTAAAATTGAAATCGAACCTGAAAGTGATCCTGAACCTCAAGTAGATGATTCCTTTTTACTTTTTAATTCAATAATGACCCCGGTATCTTTACCAGATTCTTTCTCTATTCCGGAGTCAACATTGAATCCTGTGCCAGTACACCGTGAAATAGAATCACCATCTCTCCTGATCGCACTTCATCATTGGGGAAAGTGTGTGAATATCAATTCTTTGGTTTGGACCCTGTTTTTGACCCAATTTCGACTCTCATTGTTGACTCTCGACTTGATCTGAGTCAACTTCCCAAGTCGGTATCAGTTTTTGTTCCTGTTCCATTTGAGTCCAAATCACTCATCTCTCAAAAACACACTTCATTGTTGGACAAGACTGTTGAAGAAAATGACTCAGTAATTATTTTTGAAACTTGGCCATTAGATAGGGATAAAATTTTCAATAAGACTATTCAATCAATCATTCCTTTGTTGGGTCATGTTAGAGAGGTCATTGGTGGATTTCTGGACGATCCACGATATCTTGATTGGGTAGCAACGCTTGGCCCAGTCAGACCACCACCGGAACCACCACCATGAGGTAATATTCCTTCTCTCTCTATTTGTTTCACGTATATACACATTCACGATGCATTGAGGACAATGCGTGAGATAAGTGTGGGGGAGGGCTTACTAACATAGTTAGTTTTCATTTTCTTTCTTTTACACTTCTTAAAAAAAAAACTCTTTTCTTTTCTTTTTACAAAACTCTTTGAAACAAGAGAAATAGTTTTTGATTTATTTTTAAGAAAATTAAGATTATCTTAGGAATTAGGAAGACCTAAAATTTTGAAATTTTAAACCGAGTCAAAATAATAGATCTTGTCTAAATTATAGGTTAAGAAAGTAAATTGAAAAGATAATTTGATCTTGAATTTTTAGATTTATGCACTTCACACTTACACAATTTTTGGGATTGAAACAAAGACTAGAAATGCCATAAAAATATATTTAAAAAAAGAAAAAAAAATTATTATTATGATAAATAAAAACCACTTATTGAAGTTGGGTAATAATGCCTCAGGAAGCATGATTATTCATACTTAAAATGGTGGACAAAAAAAAAAAATAATCCCCTTTAGTTTTGTGGCCTTGTTTACTCGAGTCCTTAAGTCCGAGGATGTTTTCTCATCTGGTGCCCTAAGACCATCGGGTTTGGGAGTCACCGGCTAAAGGCTCACTACCCGGGTAAATAAGAAAGCCTAAGAAAACTAAGGAAAAAAATAAACAAATAAATATATATATATATATTAAATAAATGGCATGAAAGTTTTAGTCGATATCCCAAAAATCTTCACAGTTCACAAAGTGTATATTTTCTAAGAATTTTATAAAAGATCAAAGAGTCAATTCAATTTTAAATTCTTACATTTAATTTATCACAAGATTTTGCATTTCGACTTAGTTTAAGGAAGATTAATTTCTGGTTAACCTATGACCTTGGATCACTTATATTTTCACAAAAATACTTCAACACTTCTCTCTATTTCAAAAATACATTTTCAAAATACTAACATTTGATTTCTTTCTTTATGGATTTTGTGGGTGTAATCCGCTGAAAACCCTCAGGAGACAAAACTCCTCCTCTAGGGGAAACTTAGAGGTTTAACGGCTTGTTGCACATGCTCAGTACAATCGCGTCACCTGCGAAAGCGGTGTAATAATTTTCTTAGTTTTTTGTTTTGCTCGGGACGAGCAAAAGATAAGTGTGGGGGTGTGATTAGTCTCTAATTTTGCATAAGTTTCATCACATTCTCACATTTATTTGATAATAAATTCTGCTAATAATATCTTTCTTGCTTGATCTTAGGTCAATGGTGTGCAAATGAAAAAGATGACCCAAATCACCATTTAATTGGTGATTAAAGGACTATTAAAATAGCTATTGATCTAAAAAGCAGATTCTGTCAAACCAGGGGCGCCAAACCAGAAACTGGGAGAGTTAGCCGACAGGGAGACAACCGCGCAGCACGCAGCAGGCGGCGCCGCACGCGCCGCCCAAGGAAAGCCGCGAAAACGCGGCATTTTGCCGCGTTTTCGCGGCCAAAACCAGAAACCAAGAGATCCAGCCGACAGGGGGACAACCAGGCGGCGCGCAGAAGGCGGCGCTGCGCGCGCCGCCAAAGTAACGCCGTGGAAACGCGGCATTTGCTGCATTTCCGCGGCAATACGGCCGCGCCGCGCTCGCCGTTTGGGGTCACATCCTGCCTCCTGACCCCCCCAGGCGGCGCCGCACACGCCTACCAAGGACAGCCGCGGAAACGCGGCTTTTGCCGCGTTTCCGCGGCCATATGGCCACGCCGCGCGCGCCGTTTTGGGTCACATCTTGTCCCCTGGCCCCCTGTTCCCTTGGCGCCTATAAATACCCCCCTGGGGTTCCTGAGGAGGAGAGATGGAGAGTGAGGAGTAGTTTTAGTTTTCATTTTCATGTTTAGTTTAGGTTAGGTTAGTTCCTCTTCTTCCCCATTGTATTCTTCATTTTGTTTTAGATCTTGTATTAGGGAGAGAGAGTGGTTCATGCTTGAAATGTAAGAGTACTTGTAATAGAAGGTGACAATCTATGAAAGGTGCTCTCTTTACCTCTCTATGTTTTCTTCTCTCTAATCTCTTTTACATGTGTAGCTAGTATTTTCTCTCATGGCAACTAACTACTAACCACCAACTAGTCTAACTTCTTATGTGATAATCCACATGAATCTAATAGCCTCGATTTGGCCTTGCTCTTGCAAGAGCCATTGATGGCTCATGATGATGGATCTAACTCTAACTCCCTAACCACTAACAAGCTAACATTACTTTACTCCATGTTTACTTTTCTATAGTATTGATGGTTTAAGTGTAGCTTGAACTTGTTTGTTGAGTTGGGTTGTGAAGAGTTACATATGGGTCATGCTTTGTAAAGCTCTTGAACCAAGGACTAGTGATTGCCAAGGATACATGTGATACAACTAATCACTAAGAGGTTAGCGTGTTGGTGGAGTCATTAGTAGTTAGTAGCTGTGAGTTTTCTTTCTTTTTCACTTTATTTTAGAATACAACAAAAATCACAAATACATTCTTTTCAATGTTTCCCACTTCTTCGTATTTCACCGTACTTCTCTTTTCCTTCTCTTCTTTCTTTTCTTTTCATTCTTTAAAACTTTGAAGAATCTTTAACAAACACGTGAATCAACGGTAAAGTTTCTATCGCCTCCCGTCCTTGTGGATACGACCCGTATAGCCACTTCGCTACTACGGAAGAATCGCAAAAGCAGTAACTTCGACCCACACTCTATTTGCTTATTCTTGTGCTTACTTTTTGCCGATCACTTAGCATTTAGTGCTGTGCTACGTGCTGACATTGCCACGTGAGCTCCGCCAAGTGCGAGCCTCGCAGAGCGTTAGCTCTGCTGCACCCTAATGCTTAACGCCTGAGATGTGTTATGCGATGGCCTCACCTAGGCTTGGCTTCATCTGTGGCTAGTTCCTTCAGTGCTTAGCACTCTAGTCGTTTCTCAGATTTCTTCGGCTTAGCATGTTTTCATGGATCCGTTGAACAGGTTTTCTTGCTGTATCTGAGCTATCTCTATGATCCTTATGAACGATCCATTCGGCCAATCTTGCAGGGCCCAGATATCCTCTACATATTTCGTCTGCAGTCGAGTTATCATTCAGAAGTCAGTATTCAGAATTCTCCATGGTTACTCTATATCTTGGTAGAGATTGCAACGCCTAGTATTCAAAAATTCTTAATTATTGGTCTTCTTTATTTATGCTCAGTATTATCAGGTTTTCTTTATCTTTAGTTTTCTGGTCTATTCTCGGAGAAGTAGTATATATGCAGCACATCGGTAATTCTACTACAGACTCTTTGTCAAGGACAGCTTCATGCCATGCAGGATTTTATATTATATTATGGATTTCAGCACTATGGATTTCCAGAGATTTTATATCATGGATTTCACCTCTATGGGTTTCTATGGATTTCTATGGGTTTCATCAGTTTCACTTCGCAATTGAAAAGAAGTATTATTGATTATCTCACCAAGTCAGCTCACTTTATATTATTCAGAATGGGTCAGTCTTATGAAGTTCTAGCAGTATTCTTTTTTATCAGCAGACATCAGGTCAGTATTATTATGACACCGTCAGAGGATATATACGGCAGAAGTGCAAAAATGTCTAAGTCCCGAGTTCACTGTGCAGTTTATTTGTAGGAATTACCCTCAGTTATACATATTTTGGTTGGTATAATCCTCTTTCCTATCATTTCGTTGTTCATCTTCCCCTTATTGAAATTTCGAGGATAAAATTTTTGCAAGGTGGATGGAATGTAACACCATGTTTCCGGAATACATACTTAGACACGTATTCTGATTTCTTTGATCAAATTTTTCGATTTAATTTTTGTATTTATTTTTATTTTATGATTATTTGTGCGATTGTTTTGTAGTGAATCCGGATTCGTGAACTCAGAGTTAGCCCTAGTCTGAGTCGGGGACACGATCCTAATTTATTGCTCAATTTGATCTTTTCGATAGTCAGATTTGATTATTTTTGTTTTCAAATATTTTAAATTTTTATGATTTTCTGAATTTTTCAGAATTATTCTGCATAATCTTCAAAAACCGGTGTCGTTTGGCGTCGCTGACCGATTCCTGGATTTTTAGTTTCCAAATGGAGTTGAATTTTTAAAAATGGCTTTCACATTACTTCTTATAATCTCATTTTCTATCTACATGCATTTTTGGAGATTTTTTTAAATTTATCAAAAATTTACCGGCTTTGGTGTCGACCGATTTTGCTGGAAGATTTCAAGATTTTTAATTTGAAAATCAGATTGAATTTCTCAAATCTGATTTAATCAAGCATCTTAAAATAATATTTTCTATTTTTAAAAAATTTTCAGAATGTTTCTGAAGCAGTCAAATTTTACCCTATTATAATAATATATTTATATTAGTGTTTCTCCTTTTCTCTCTTTCTTTTCTTCTTCTTTCTTTGACTTTTTCCTGGTCACCATGTGGGCCACCTGCACACTATCGACCCCTACCACCCCCATACCTTCTCACATCACATCACTTTCTCTTTCTTTCTGTCTTTCTATCTTATTTCTCTTTTATAATTCTCTCTCACTCTCTCTCTCCTCTCTCTCTCTCTCTCTCTCTCTCTCTCTCTCTCTCTTTTCTCTCTCCATTCTCTCTCCCATACTCCACCACCGGCGGCCTCCACCACTAGACCGTCACCGGAACCTCCCCTCCGGCCATCTCCTCCACCAACCACCCAAGGAACTTCCCTCTTCTTCTTCATCACCTTCCATCTCCAACAACAACACTAACTCCAACAACATCAACATCTTCACCACCATTCACCACCATCACCTTCTTCCCTCTCTTCCACCATGGTTGGTCACCACCACCACCACCACCTGGGGCCGGCCATCTCCCCCCCAAGTCCATTTCTCTTCTCCTCCACCTCCTTCCTCTCAATTAACATCTCCTCTTCTCCAATTTTCACCAAAACACACTACCACCACTTCCTTCTTCTTCTTCTTCTTCAATCCACCATCAATCACCTCCTCCTCCACTTCCAACACCCTAACCGCTATCTCCTCCTCCTCCTCCAACTCCCCAACGCCACCACCTTCAACCACCACCACCACCAACAACAACCACCACCACCTTCACCATCAACACCAACAACAAACCCACACCAAACCAAACCCCACTCTCTCCGGCGGCGCCCCTCCTCGCCGGCTACCCCTCCTCGCCGGCGCCCCTCCGGCGGCGGCGACGCCCAGGCCGCCGATCCACCCTCCTTCCCCCTTCTCTTCTTTCTTCTTTCTTTCCTTTCTTTCTTTCTTTTTTCCTTCTTCCCCCTTTTACCCCCTTCTTTTAATCAAATTCTCTCTCTCGTCCTCTAACTTTTCCAGCAAACACACACACACACACACACACACACACACCACACACACACTCTCTCTCTCTCTCTCTCTCTCTCTCTCTCTCTCTCTGTCACATTCCCACAAGTCTCTCTCTTTCTCTCCAATATCTCTCTCTTTCATTCTTTTTACTCTCCTCTCTCATTCTCTCTCTCAATAAATTAATATTAATTAATATATATGTATATTTTAATATGAATTGGTGACATGCATGTGTTTATAGTGTTCTGAGATTTTACGATATTTTTTGGTGATTTAAGGCGAGTACTTTTCTTGTGTTACTCCATGCTTTACTATCATCGTTTTATACCTAGTGATTGTTATTTTAATGTCTATTGCATTATATATTGATATGCGAATGTCTTGTTACCATCGTTACATGTCTAATAATTATTATCCTACTTTTTAATCATGATGTCTCATTATGCGAGTTGATATATGATATGCGAGTGATTTTCTAAAATTAGCATGTTATATGGATACCTGTTAACCATTATTATAATTCATTAGACTGGTATTATATTTGCGTTGGATATGCCTAGATATACTCCCGCTTCGCTCGGCTTCGCATAGCTAATTAATAGATTAAATTATTGTTGTTATAAATATGGTTGTTAAGAGTTTGAAATGTTTAACTATATTGTCTCATGTATCATGTTATATGACCGGATGATTATCTGACATATGATATTGTAACTCTATATTCAACACACCCAATAACAACATGTTGATTACCTGACCCTGATATGTATATACTTGACACCTGATCCCTGACACTTGATATCTGATACCGGTACTTGACATGTTATCACTTCACACCTGATACCTGACACAGATATATGACACCTGACAATTGACATGCTACACTTGATACTTGACATATGCTATCACCCGGTACTAACACATCTGACCTGATATTGTGACACCTGATTGGTATTATTACACTGACACCTGTATTATATTATATATTCATGATTATCACTTTTACAGAAACTTGACATGATTATTATGCTGTTACTAGACCTCTGGTACTCCTGAACTCCTGTACTCCTGAACTCCTGTATCCCTTGTACTCATGTCCCCTGTACTGTTACTCTTATTAATAGCACAGTCATACCGTCATCTGGCAGAGCATGCTTGGTGTCGGGATGATGAGGATGTATCCTACGATCGTGCTAGCATCTGGCAGATTCTGATTGAAACTAAGTGCCACATGGAGCAACGTGCCATACCACACACGTGTGGGTGCTACCTCTTGAATCTATGGGGGCCACCTCGAGAATCCATTCCTCACACAAAGCAAAGTGCGACACGGAGCAAAGTGCCACACCATACACGTGGTGGGGGCCACCTCTTGAATCTGTGGGGCTACCTCCTAAATCTATCCTCCAAAGAAAATATTCCTCCCTCCTGCCTGTGCCTCCTGGTGTTAGCATGATAAGCATTCTCAGTGCATATTAAATCACACACACATACCTGTATAATAATAACGCCAGGAGCATATGTTATTTGGTCTCTCCCTTATTCGAATAATGGTACCTGTATATTGGAGTTCGGATGAGTTCTACTAGAAGTATGGGCTCCAGCGTGAACTGTCGGTATTGTGACCGATGGGAAAGGGACAAAAATAATAAATGATACTGATAATTATTATTGGATAACTTAAATGCAACATACAAATTTACCCATGCATGTGACTTACCCTGTTATTATGATTCAGCAATTCATGTTGTATGACTTGAGGTGGACATTTTGTTTTACTATATATGATTCTAGATTATTACGGGATTTCCTGATCTCTTGTTTACTGACTTGTGCCGGCATTACATATTTATGTGTACCTATGCTCTCCGTGCCGTTTTCTGTGCATATTTTCTGATTTAGATTTATTGATATACATGCATTTACTTGATTTCAGATTTACTGTCCTTTCTTTAATTTCATTTACGTTACTTGTCATTACCTGTATGCATGAATCACATCACTTAATTATGTATACGTGTGACTGTCTGAGCACGCCAACTAGTTTTATCATATGTACTCGCCGGGTTGCTTTCTGACAACCCTGGATCCTCATGTCTAGATCCTAGAGTCTGGACCATAGCGGTCTTGCTGTAGTTGATCAAAGTGCGCAGTAGAAGTGTGGATTAGCGATCGCCTGTCCGGACCCTCTTTCTCACAGCCTCCCCTTGATCGGCTCGCGAGATTCTCATCTTACTACTCGTGAGTACTTTCCCGTATTTCATATTGTACATCTTGCTTTTGTGCTTCTTGGTGATCTTATATTCTTGAGATATTATATCATGCTTTGTGATAACTGTGTACTTATGTTATTATTGCTGGAATGTATATTACCACTGTGCTTCCGTACTCTGATTCTTACATGTACTGATGCTTAGCATATATACATGAGAGTATTTCCGACCTACGTATATACGTCGCAGTAATATATCCGTATCCGTGAGATCGGGGCATTACATGCCCTCCAAGGGTCATGTCTTGAAAATGTTCTTTGATGATATGGAAGGAGAATAGTGTGGTTCCCGAGTTGGTGAAATCCCATCTACGATGTCTGCACGTTAACCCTGCGAGCAGGGAAAATCCTAACTGCAGAGTTGGGTTCGCATTTGCTTTCGAGTGGGGGATGTCCCGACTAAGTTGCTGCATTGGTGGGGCTATAAGAGGGAAAAATCTCTACGGAGGAGCTCAGGCCTCTAGTGTGTGAAATCTTATTGTGGAGTGACTGAAGTATTTGTAGGGTGGCCTGTTATCACCTCCGAGCGAGATTAATCCTATTTCTGGGTGCATAGACTTAGAATTGGTGTGGCAGTTAAGATGTGCACACACAAGCATATAATGAAGTATTTAAGTAAAAGTGATAATACAGCGCTTAATAGTTAGAGAAAGTTCAAAACACGATACATATCACTTCTATACTTAGGGAGGTGACATCCACACGGGGCTAGTACGTCGAGGGGATAATCCAATTAAGGAAACCCTCATCGGAGTAACGATGTGGCACCTCCAAGTGAGAGCAAACCTAACATCAGAGTTATCCTCCGTGTGGGGGATATCCCACATCGGAGCTGTCTCCTGAGTGGGAAAATCCCACTACGGAACATGGATGGATGAATGTATTCGTCTGCCAGTAAATTTAAACAAGGAGAGCCCGTAGGCTAGTATTTGTGTTCCGAGTGGGGGAAATCCCATCAGCGGAGCATCAAATGGGGGCTCTGAAAGGAAAAAATCCTTGCGACAGAGTGGGGAACTCTGAGTGGGGAAAATCTCACAGCGATGAGCTTCGACTCCCGTAGGACGATCCAAAAAAAAACCCGTGGATATGTCTGCGATGATGTCTTCGAGTGGGAAAAATTCCATCAGCGGAATGTACAGATATTTCTCCGATTGGGAAAATTTTCAATAGCGGAAAAATCTAGTTACCACCTCCGAGTCGGGAGTATCCCTTCTACAGGGCGTGTAGATAGATAGATGTCCGAACCGCTTCTGAGTTGGGAAAATTCCATCAACGGGGGTTTTCTTGGCCACCTCTGAGTGGGAGTCTCCACTTACAGGGCGATTGGTTGGATGTTCTGTTATGGAGCAATTTTGTTACTTAAAGTACACTTAGAGGGGATGAATAGGTGTAGTGCCAATCTAATGACAAATAATATGAAAAATAAAGACTTTTACACTAACAAAATTAATCACAAGTGGTATCCAAAGAGTGAAGCTAAATTTCCTGTAAAGGGATCTAAAACTTCTCCTCAAGATTCCCCTTAATTAAGAGTTGAGATTTTCAATTGCTCTCTTGGATTGATACAAGTGTAGGCACAATATCAAGCATATATATAGCAATGAGCAATAAAAGTAATACAAGATATAAACAAGTATAGAATTGAGAGAGAGATACCAAACGCAAATACAAGAATATGTTTCGAGGTTCGAGGTCCAAGCTTTATGTCCCTGCCTTCACCGTAGAAGGATTTCTACTATCTCCACTAAGAAACTCTACAAAGGAAACAAACATCAATCCTCTACGCAAGAGGAGGCACAAAACCAATAACCTCTACAAAAGAGATGAGCATAAAGCCAATTCTTCTACCCAAGAGGGAAGCACAAAGCAAAATACTTAGTGACAATAAAGATCACAAACAAAATCTCTCACAGTACAAGATCCTAGAGGATAGATATTGCAAAGAATAGCTTAAGCTTATGAGAAAACAAAGAGGTTTGAAATGAAGCTCTTTTAAAAACACTTGAGAAACCTTGATTAAAGATATAGATGATAGATAGACAAAACTTGTATTTCCCAAAATATTGTTTTCAAAAACTTTTCAAAGAATTCAACTCTTTAAAGAACTTCTATTAAAGATTTGAAAATGAGCCCAAAACTTGTTTCACAAACACTAGAGAATAGAAGAAATTAATCTCAAAAAATAGGTTGAAAACTTTTGTGCAAAATCTGGAAGAAAACTCTCCCAAAACCGCTGTTTATATGGGCCAGAAAAAACTAGCCATTGGGGATCAAAACATGGCAGAAATGTCCTGTCGGTCCATGCTAATGGTCAAATTTTTGATCGTTGGGGTTTGTCGGTCGACTGACTGGTCGACTAAGGAAACCCAAGAGCACAAGAGAGTTGGACTGTCGATCGACTGGTCGGCCGATCTCTGCTATCAGTCAACCGATCAGTCGACCAAGCTCCCATACTATTGATCTGTGCAAACTGTGCATGTCGATCGACTGTTCAATCAATCGACATAGAAAATGGGCTTTGCCGTCCATCGACTATGCGGTCATCGACTTAGCCTAAAAACCAAATATTTGAAACAATAAAATATCTTTTAAATCGTTATTTAAATACCAATAAATCTCAATAAATTTCACAAAAATAAGTTCATGTAAAAACACTGAATAAATATGTGTGATCAAAAATCAATACATATTACAAACATGTGAACTCATTTTTGAGATATAGAAATTCAATCTCAAAACAAAATCGCATTTCTCGAAAACCAAACTTTTAAATGAAAACTAGTTTTTTTTTTAAAACTCCACAAGTATAAAAACAAGTTGTTCAAACATATTTGAAGCTCAATAGTGTATGGATACTCCAATACACAAACAAAATAATATGAACGTGTTTTTGATGAAATCTATTTTATAAATCAAAACACAAAACGTAAACCGGTTAACTGAAACCAATATATTAAACTTTGTGTCTGTATAAGCTTAAGCAATCAAAATTCATTTATTTTATATAAGAATTCTAAACTCACAAACACTAGACACAAGTCTTCTTAAAGATTTTCTTCTCCATGTAGACTTGATCCAAACCTGATTCTCCGAGTTAGATTCTATCTTGAGTACTAGATATGTTCTATAAGCTTGAGTTATTGAATCACTATGTATTAAACTCCAAACTTGACTTTTAGTCTTTTATGAAGCTAAACATCAACTAAGATCTTGATCAATTTCGGAAACTTAAATACAAAAGGATTATTAGTAACATAACTATATGAGTTAGTCATCATCAAAGCTAGAGTGATAGGCCTTTGGTCTAACAGCCACTGCCTTTGAGTGGAGAGTCTCCACCTACAAGGTAAGTGGATGGATGTTCTGTTGTGGGGCAATCTTATCGCTGCCTCTGAGTGGAGAGTCTCCACCTATGAGGTGAATGGATGGATGTTCCATGATGGATAGGAGTACTGCAATTGAGTGATGTATTATTCTGATTATGAGAATAAATAACATTTTATTCAGAAATGAATTTCATGAAATTAAAATTGTAAGAAGGTACGTCCCGTCTGTTCAGGATTCGGGGAGTCGATCGATCTTCTCGTACTAGGTGATCATATGTTGTTCTCGCAAAGATTGGGTATTCGGATGTCCAGATGCGGCTTCAGGAGTGAGGATATACTCCTTGAGGAAGCCTAGTTTTACGAGCTCCTCTAGGTACTCTCATAGAGCCCAACAAAAGATGGTCTGGTGTCCCTTACTTTCGTGGTAGGAGCAGTATTCCTCCGACTCGAGGAGCGAAGGATTGTGTTGGAGTGGCTTCGGGTGTCTGACCCATGCTTGATCTTTGATTGTCTTATAGATTTTGTTGATCAGGAGCTTTAGAGGAGTGAAGCATTCCATCAATCTGTCGCCTCGGAACGAGCTGGGGGAGAGGGTCGAGGGCGCTTGCTTCTTGTAAGGAGGTTATCCCCAATGTCGGTCTTGAGCATAGTCAGGAGCTTCATGAGGAGGCTTCAACTTCCCTCCTCCATCGCCCAGTTTCGCGGAGTGGCTGGAGGAAGCTTTCATCGCCTTTTCGAGTTGGGGATGTAAGGCCAAACTCGGGTAAGGACTCCACTCATTTTGGCGACATTCTGCTTTAAGAGGAGTTTGCAAAGGGGGTGAGCAACTTACAACCCGCTGATAAATGTGAGGGCGGCAACTTTCTCCTACAGTTGAAGACTTTGGTGAGCTGGCTCTGGGGATAGATCTTGACTGTAAGGACTCAGATCTCATTGAAAGCACTAATTTGTGTGGAAATTTTCTGATACGATTGGTCAAACGGTCGATCTCGTGCCGTAAATGAAAGGGGACTGTAGTTAGATAGTGGGTGAAACTATCATCAACATATTAAATAGGTAGGGACAAAAGATTTTTACATGGAAACCCAAGTTGGAAAAAATCATGGGGAGGAGAGAGAATTCATTATATTTTCAGAGATTACAATGAATTCTGTAGTCTATTGTGGTTTTTGCAATTTCTTGGATCTTCTTAATCCCCTTTCTTCATGGAATTTTAGGCATATAATTTCATGTAGCCTTGTAATTGGTGGTGCAGATTCTTTAGATCTGCATGATTTGCACATTGGGATCCTGTCATAACCGCTCAGATTGTCGTGCTTGATTGTTGGGATTGAAATACCGAGATATCCACCATATCCAAAGCTGGCCTACTGAAATAGGAGAGTATTTAGAATGTAGGTATGTCATTGGGATCCTTTCATGACCCCTCCGCGATCCGGAGAGTCCTGCTGCTGAGCTGTGTCCAGTGGAGGCGGGGAGAGGTTTGGTAATTGTGGACATAGGAGAATGGAAGGGGCCCGAGGTCCTCTCCTCGGGTTGGATGTGAACTCGGGGTAGGGCCTGAGATTCTCTCCTTCGGTGTGAACTCGGGGTAGGGCCTGAGACTATCTCCTTCGGGGTTTAATATAAGTTCGGGGTGAGCCCTGGGGCTCTCTCCTTGGAGTTGAATGTGAGTCGATTGGTATCTCAAGTTTGTTGCCTGCTTAGGGCACTCCTGGTGCGGCTGACATGTGTCGCTATCATGAGGAGCAGCCAGATTCTAATCAGTGCAAGTGCCCCTTCCCCTTCCTCTTTCTCTGAGTTTCAGGGAGAAGGAGAAGAGCGAACCGATTCATACTCCGGCTTGGGAAGTCGAAGCGTTACTTGCATTCTAAAGGGAAATAGTCAAGATGCCTTTTCACATCCTGAGCCTTCTTTGAAAATTGAAGTGGGTGTGGACAGTCCCTAATACCTTACTTTTCATTCCTTTCAAAGAATGACTTTGTTGCTTCCTTGATGTGTCAAACACCATATGCAATTTGCTGGGCTCCTTATTTGATAGCCTTCCTTGCCCAACACATCATGAACTCAAGAAAATATTCAAACTTCTGTGGTCTTTTTGTAGTCTAATGTATTTTGACACTAATCTTTTACTATTTAAGTCACTCATTTAATTTTTACTGTGCACTTTTCATCTCCTAACGTAGTTACTATGTTATATGTAATTTGTGCTTCATAATCCTTCAATTCTTAAAGCAATTCCTTCTCCAATGTACTTAGATTAGTTCATCACCTCACCACCAAAGTTCATCGAAACTGCATCTCCTACACACTTAGATTCTCTAAGCCTCTCCGTTGTTAAATTGTTGACAAAATTATCCATCTCTTGTCACAACGTATCAGTAGAAATTGCTTTCAATTTTCAATAGAAAGGTTTTTTTTCAACTAAAACTTGAAATTTCTCCTTTTTCTCTCATCTACGAGTTTAAGCTCTATGCCCAGACCTTTCCTAATTTTTAATGCTTTGTGTTGGTTCTTTCTCTTTAAAAGATTGTAAATTTTAATTCATTATTTCATTCCTATAGAAGCCACAAATCACTCTTCTCACCTCATAATTGTAAAACATAAAGCTAAATAATTAGTGGTATAAGCTACCAACAAAAAAAGAAAAAAAACCTTAATGTCATGTTTCAGATCAAACATCTTATTCTTACTAATCTAACATAGACTTAGAACACATGCTTAAAAGAAAATGCTAGCAGAATGCAACAGCAAGTATCAAGTTAATGCATACTATCCAAAAACGAAAAAGAGCATTTTCACATGTACCATCTTGATGAGTGAATTTTATAAGTGAAAAAGATTACATAGAGGAATTTGCAAATACATCAAAACAAATATATATCATATTTCTCTTGTTCATGGTTTAAAATTAAAGTGATTAACTAGATAGCCAAAGAGGGAAAAAAACCAACATGGTAAAATTCAATATTTATCAAGTTTTAATGGCATTCTTCAACTTCCCCACTAATACCCACCATAATCTCAGCAAAATGCCTGAACGATCAGGGTGTAGGGAGAGAGGGTAAAATCTTGTTGAAAGGCTTTGTTAAACTCTGTTAAAGGTTAGCCAAAGAGTGTTGCAATCAATATGATCGAATACGAAAATGTATCGGTCGTATCAAAGTTGGATTGCACAGGTGGGAACCAAGTATAGCTGACTAGGTTACAAGACTAGTCGACTAATGAGATAAATAGAGAGTTGAAAGTTTCTGTTACAGGCTAGTTGACTAATCTATGTATTAGTCGACTAATCAAGGTTATAAGTCGACTAATCGATGTTATAAGTCGACTAACTCTGTTGCGCGGCCTGTTTCCAAATCTGATTCAGAATTCGGTTCTTGATCCGATTTTGGTGTTTTTGGTTTCCTTTTTTCGTGAATTCTTTGGCTATATAAGGAGGGGTAGTGTCCCCAATATTTGAAACCTGTAATTGATTAAATTCAATAAGAACTCTCTCTTTGCCCCAAGGACGTAGGCAAATTGTCGAACCTCGTTAAATATTATGTTGGCTTGCTTTCTCTCTTATTTCTCTGTTCTTATCGTGTGGGTACTTCTCCGCTGCATCTATCTCTATTGATAAATTTCTCATTAGTTGTTCCTTCGCGCGGAACAAGTGGTATCAGAGCTTTCCAGGTTCGTCGAGGGATCGTGTGTCGATTCCTAGAGCATTAGTTGTTATTTGGCAGAAATCGTATGTCAATCTCGGAGCAGCGTTAGGACTGTTTGTGGGATCATGTGTCAATCTCAAAATAGCATTTGGATTGCTCGAGGAATCAAATTTGGAAGAGTAGATTACTTTGAAAACTCTTCGAGCGTTTCACTTTGAGGTAAATATCCTATCTTTATCTAGGTTTTGATCTAACTCCATTTGTTTTCCGTATTGTTTGAGGAATCAGTTAAGAAGATAGCTGAAGATAGTACATCTACGATGAAATCCATGAATTCACATCCGTTGAGGATTGATGTGGTGAAGTTTGACGGTAAGAACAACTTCGGTATGTGGAGATGTGAGGTGATGGATGCATTGATGGCATCAAACCTTGAAGACACTCTACGGTTGGAGAAAAAGCGCGATTCTACTACTGAAGAAGATTGGGACAAGATGAATCGGACGACATGTAGCTTGATCAGGTCTTATTTGACACAAGACATCAAGTATCATGTGTTGCATGAAAAATCTGCTAGGCAGCTATGGGTAATCTTGGAGAAAAAATATCTGATGAAGAACATCGAGTCGCGATTGCAGTTGAAGATGAGGCTTTATCGCTTCCAGATGAAGAGAAGAATCTCCATTGATGAACACATGAATAGCTACACAAAGCTTCTTACAGACTTGGTTAATGTGGATGTGAAGATTGATAAAGAGGATAAGATGATGATTCTATTAAATTCTCTTCCTGAAGAAGAATATGATATCTTTACTCTTACCTTGATTAACGGAAGACAATCACTTAACTACAATGAGGTGTCTGCTGCTCTTATGAATTATGAAGTAAGGAGGCAGATAGATTGTCTTCTTCTGAAAGTACAATAGGAGAGGCATTGGCGGTAAGAGGCAGGAGTTCCAATTAGAAGGGCTGAGGTGATAAGAAAAGATAAAAGTCCAGATCAGGTTTCACAGATCTGAAGAAGAACCAGTACGCCTTATGCAAGGAGCAAGGGCACTGGAAGATTGATTGTCTGAAGGCTAAAGGTAAAGGAGTCGAAGACCGAGGCAAATCTCGCACAGGTGGTCAATACTCATGCCAGTACTTCATAGGCCGATGGATCAGACTCAGACTCATCATTATTTTCTTTCTCTGTTACTATTTCTACTATTGGTTACTCAGATAATACTGAGTGGATCTTAGATACATGAGCTACCTATCATATGTGCCCAAACAAGGCCTGATTTTCTAACTTTGAGAAGCTAGATGGATGTTTCACTGTCATGGGTGATGATCATCCGTGTAATGTAGAAGGGATAGGTACAGTCTGTATCAAGATATTTGATGTAGAATGAGAATTGAAGAAAAAGAGGTATGTAGTCAACTCAAAAAGAATCTTATCTCAGTTGTTGCTTTGAAAATATTGGGTCTTGTGGTGTCTATACGAGATGATGTTCTCAAGATGACCAAAGGCTCAATAGTGGTTGTGAAGGGCATCCGCCAGAGCAATCTCTACTACATGAAGGGTAGTACAGTTACAGGTCAGGCGGAGACTTCTATTTCTTCAGATGATATTTGTACACAGGTCTGACAGATGAGGCTCAGACATGGAGGAGAAAAGTCTTTACAAGCTCCAGCAAAGAAGGGATCATTGGAAGGTGCATCTACCTACAATTTGGAATTGGCTGAACACGACGTTCTAGATAAGAAGAAGGTGAAATTCAGCACCACTACTCACCACTCAGAAGGTCTTCTTAATTGTGTTCACATAACTATTTGGAGACCTGCTAAGACTGCATCGCTTGGAGGTCATAGGTACTTTTTCTCTTTTATTGACAATTTATATGAGACAAAGGTGTGTAGCCCTAGGTATGCTGGTGAAGTGGAAGGATATAATGGAGAAACAGACTGGTAGGAAGATCAAGGAGTTACAAATTGGTAATGTTGAAAGATACAAGAACCAATTCCTACAATTTGCCAGAACACTGGTATTAATACTCACTTCACAAATGGATTACATGGGTTGGCTAAGGAGATAAATCGTTCCTTGCTGGAGAAGGCTCGGTGTTTGCTGTCTAATGCATAATTTGACAAATCGTTTTGGGCTGAGGTGATTGTGTATGCTAGCCATCTCATAAATGGATTATCATCGACTGCAATAGGAGGTGAAACTCCTCTAAAAGTTTGATCTGGAAAAGCTGCTCAAAATCATGATTTGCTGCGGGTATTTGGAAGTCCACCTACTTTAGTCAAAAATGGCAAAGTGAATCAGCGAGCAAAGAAGTTTATTATTTTGGGTGTAAAAAGAAATATGAAAGGCTACAGGTTGTAGGACCTCAAAAACAAGAAGATCGTGTTGAGTCAGCATGTCACATTTGATGAGACTTCATTGTTGAAGTCTACCGTCTCTCAGCTGGTGGAGAGGACGAAGTCCAAGGTTGTATCGCAGCGGGTGGAGGTTGATGTTACTCCACCACCTCCAGTTGGTTTGGTATTAGTGAGGACTTCACCGGATGTGACACCCGGTGAAGATCATGTACCCAGTTTTGATGTTGAACAGGTTGAAGACATTGGTGAGAATGTCAAATTATTTGCAGCAATTGGAACCAAGATAAAATCACAAAAGTGAGTGAAAAAGCATGAATCTCAAACTTGTGACCGCAACAAGCTCAAGTTGAAGGTCATTGTTCTCCATGACGGTAGTAAGGAGCTTCATATGACTCAGCCGGTTAGATTCGTTGCTGAAAATTCAGTCACAGGTGTTTGAGCTTGGTGGAGCTCATTTCAAATGAACTACGGTTGGCTTGATCCCTTGGGCAAGGTACGTAGGCAGCCGTAAAGGCACAACCATTTGGTGAAGCAGCCAGTTCGAAACTATTTAGGTTCTCAAGAAGCTGATTGGGACTTCACGTAGAGATGGTTGGGCTTCACGTAGCGGTGAAGTATTGTGTTCTCGATGAACGTCTGATCTTCTGGTGAGAAGATAGTTGAGCTTGCATAAGGGGACGTGCATCCAGTTTGCTAAAGTCAATGATGGTGTTTGGTGTGCTCTACTCAGATTTGGTTGGACCGTCTTGAAGATATTTGGATTGGAGAATCAGTCAGTTGGAGAGTCAATATTGGCTCATGTTGGATTTTTCTTGAGGTCATTTGGAATGGTGTTCCATTAAGTTGCTGTGTTGAAGATACGTTTGTTGGTCGGCGCATATGGTATTATTTCTCTTCGGTGGAGTGGTGGAAGGCATGTATGGTGCATTCCGTTTGGACAGCTGAGCTGAAGTTGGAATCTATACAATTGATACTGGAGTTTGGAGAGAGTTGCTAGTGGTGACGACATACTCAATTTGAATCTTGTATGATCAGTGAAAATCAATTGTATGTATACTGGTGATTCATTTTGAAGGAACCAGGTTTCATCCGTTGGCCAAGTTGAGATCGTGTGTCAATTTCGCCGAGATCATGTGTCGATTTCGTTTAGAGCGCTCAAGCCGAGATCGTGTGTCGATTTCACCGAGATCGTGTGTCGATTTCGCTAGATGTTCGTTGGAATTCGGCTCAGATTTGAAAAATCTTCACTGAAGTGGAGAATTGTAGGGAGAGAGGCTAAAATTTGTTGAAAGGGCTTGTTAAACTCTGTTAAAGATTAGCCAAAAAGCATTGCAATCAATAGGATTGAATACGAAAACGTATCGGTGATATCAAAGTTGGATTACACAAGTGGGAACCAAGTATAGTCGACTAGGTTACAAGACTAGTCGACTAATGTGATTAACAGAGAGTTGAAAGTTTCTGTTTCATTATAGACTAGTCGACTAATCTATGTATTAGTCGACTAATCTAGGTTATAAGTCGACTAATTGATGTTATAAGTTGACTAACTCTGTTGCGCGGCATGTTTTTAAATCTGATTCAGAATCTGTCTCTGATCCGATTTTGGTGTTTTTGGTTTTCTTTTCTTCGTGAATTCTTTGGCCATATAAGGAGAGATAGTGTCCCCAATATTTGAAATCTGTAATTGATTAAATTCAATAAGAACTCTCTCTTCTTGCCCCGAGAACGTAGGCAAATTATCGAACCTCGTTAAATATTGTGTTGGCTTGCTTTCTCTCTTGTTTCTATGTTCTTGTCGTGTGGGTACTTCTCCGCTGTATATATCTCTATTGATGGATTTCTCATTGGTTGTTGCCTCGCGCGCAACATAGGGCATCAATATTCAACCCAAACAAGCATCAAAATTGCAATCATACCCAACTAGAAGCAAATAAATCTTCATTAAGGATCAGATATTACAAACCAGATCAGTTCAAGAATCGGGCAAGAGCTCAGCCTGATCTTTCTGCTGCTGCTGTGCTGCCCCCCGCTTCAGTTCTTCCTCGTACTTTGTCAGCCTTTTCTTCATCGTTGCGTGAAAATTAAACAACCCATCAATCAACTAATTAGAAATATTGATGGAAAAACAAAAGAAAAGAAAGGGACTGATCAAAAAAAGATGGTACCTTGTAGCTCTTTTCAACTCGGTGCAGGCATGAAAGGACAAAATGAAAATATATGCAGCAAAAATGAAGACAACTCTTTTTTAATTACTTTAAAAATTAATTTTTCTATGCTTTCCAAAATCGGAATATATTGTTTATGTTTACAACTATCAAGAAATCATATAATGAATCAATGATACAACCTCCCAAAATTATCAGTAATCAAAAAACGCCTCGGACAGGCTACAGGTTTAAAGAATCTAGCTAGTTACAATCTCAATGAGAAGTGATGGTGATCAAGTTGAGAGACTTGTGCAGCAACACTCTGAATCTATCCGCTGGTTGCTTCTTGCAAGAACTCGAATCGCCATCAAAATCTCTCTTGCACATTGAAAACCTCCGGCAGCCACTCGACCCGATGGCAGCGCAGGCGCTGAGAGCTCCGTCGGCAAATGCGCAGCAGAGATCGAAATCCCCGGGGTCTTTCCCGAGCACTGGGAGCCGGCGCTGCCGGGCATACACCTTGAGCGCACTGCGAATCACACCGGCCACAGAATCGTCCGTGTTGACCAGCAGCCTGATCGGCCCCGGACTGCCAAAGACGTCGACGGTGATGAGCATCCTGCTGCTTCTGCTTTTTTTCTTGAGAGCCATTGAGAGAGAAGACGAGAGGAAACTCGAAGCTTTTGCGTATAATTGAGAGAAGACGAGAGGAAACTTTGAAGTTTATGTGTGTGAATCGATCACAAATAGAAATGTGCCCTTTTTATAGACAGGTTTTGAGTCAAAGTCTGCGGCGGTCGTTGTCCTAATAGGACTCGGACGCGGGGAACTCGGGGGAACTAAGCCAGCTCACTACATTACAACGTTCTTTATACGCACGTGTGGTGTATTTATTGATCTGTTGGTCACGTGTGAGATATGGTGGCTGGCGCATGCATTTTGGGCGGAAAATTATCCAATATTTATGACAGAATTTTTGAATTTGATTGCTTTAATATATCAACCCAAGCTGAACCCAACTTGCCCGATCCAGCGGGACTCAAACTTGAAGAAGGAAATTTAAGGTCAACCCAATTCGATTGTGTCAGTATATTAACCCAACTTCACGCAATACAATCATATGGGATACGTGAATATGCAAAATTTAAAAAATCACTAAATCATGAAAATGTTTGGAGACTAACTATTTTTTTAAGAGTTCGCATATTGAGAAAAAAATAAATTTGACTATTAGACATGATAAAAATCTAATAAGAGTTATTAGAAATGCTGAAATAATTTAGATCACTTGATATCAGTGGCGAATTTATATAGAGCCTACTGTGGACGGATGGTCACACTGGATTTTTATAGAAAGTTTAGAAACTCATATTAAACCTTAATCTTTATACATAATGCACATTTCCTTTCCATTTAAGTCTCTAGAGTTATGTTACCATTTAGCACAATTTTTCAAATTTAATACTCCTCTTTTTATGTGATATGACCGCTGAATTCAAACATAAAAATCTCCATTCTATCAACAAAATAAAACTAAAAACAAACAACTTTGAATTATTTCTAAAATTTTCTTTCCCAATTCACAGTTTCCTTACATTTACTTGTCATTTCCTTACATTACAGCCGTTATAAATCTCTATGCACTATGAACTCGGATTGTTGCATAATAGCGTCAGCTCACATGAATTACAATGAGCCTTCACAAATAACTACCAGCTATGCGCACCATAGGCTTGAAACATTGTCAAACAAGAGAAGCCATTAGTTGTCCCTCTCCTCCTCTTATGTTCAGCTTCAAACCATCGTTAATGTGCTGTTAATTATGACTACTACTCTCACAGAAACAAAAATGTCAGCCTCAACATATAACAAAAATGAAATATAAAAAAAAAAACAGAACAGAAAATAACATCACAACACAAAAATTTAATCTTTCAAACTTGCGTGTTTCAAATAGTAAAATACCTGTAGCTATATCCCATTCGATATCCCTCTCAAACAAGCCTACCATCCTCACAGAAAAAAATATGTCAGCCTCTATATACAGTAAAAATGAAAATTAAAAAAAAAAAAAAAGAGTAGAAAATTTCAAACACAACACAAATATTTAGTCTGGCTAACTTACAGATTTCAAATAGTTCTCCCTCTCCTCTCCTTTAGTTACATGCAACTTCAAATCATCTCCAAACGAATCAAACTATGACAGACTCTGGATTTACATTCAATGTGCAGAGCAAGTACCAAGTATAACCAGTAAGTTAGTCTACTGTCAACAGTGAGTTTACGTAAGTGTTGTGCACACCGACAACAACTAATAGAGGATCCAACAATCTCAACCACAAAGAACACCCAAATCACAGAAATCACAAGAGAAGAACACACAATCACAAAACACACGATTTAACGAGGTTCGGCCTGAATGCCTACGTCCTCGGGGCAATCAATGGAGAGATTATTACTTTTAAGGAGGATTACAACTTGCTAGCAACCTCTTTGAATGCAAGAGAGATGCAGCCTTTCTTTTCCCGCAGCCTTTGTGATTGCTTACTAACCCTAGAAACCAAAACAGCCTTAAATACTCAAATCTGCGGAGCAGCAATTTTCCGCCCAGACCCGACTGTCGGTCGACCGGACCGGTCGACCGACATCCTCTTCTCCTCTTCCGGTCGACCCAGCGGTCGACCCAGAAAACCCGAGAGTTTGGGTTGTTTACAGTCAGGCTTCTCGGTCGACCAGCCGGTCGACCACTGCCTGGCCTGTGCACGTCGTGCACGTCGGTCGACCGGACCGGTCGATCGAACCCTGCCAGATACTGCTGCTGCTGCTGCTGTTTTCTGCTGTTTCTTCCATCGTCTCTTGTCGCCGACTTCCTCGACGATCCCTTGACGGTCCGGGTCAACTCCCTCAGTAAAAATCTCTCTCTTTCCAACAATTCTCCACCTCGGCGAAGATTCCAAAATCTGAGCCGACATCCAACGAACCCCAGTCTATCACCTGGCGAAATCGACACACGATCTCGGCGAAATTGACACACGATCTCGGCGAAATCGACACACGATCTCGGCTTGGAATCTTTAGCTCAGCTATCCACTGGAATGCACCACATATGCCTTCCCTATACTTCACCTTAGGAGAATTTCTACACCTGCCGATCACCAACCCGTGTCTCCTTCTCCGCAGCTTCACGACCTCATGAAGACTTCCACATGAGTCAACACTGACTCTCCAATTGACTAGCTCTATCTAGTCCACCTGTCTTCCACTGACGGTCCAACCAAGTCTGCGTAGAGCACACCAAATATCATCGGCTTCAAACTGGATGCACACCACTCCTTATGCAAGCTCAACATCTTCTCACCGGAAGATTACCTGTTCATCGAGATCACACCATCTCACCACTACGTGAGATCCAACTAGCCACACCACTTCACCTCTACATGAAGTCTCTTCACCTCTACGTGAAGTCTCTCCATCTCTACGTGAAGCTTCAATAGGCCACAACTCTTCACCTCTCCATGAAGATCCAAAATAACATCTCGAGAACCCAATTAGCTTCATAAGAGTTGCATCACCAATGGCTGCGCCTTTACGGCTGCCTACGTACCTTTGCCCAAAAGGATCAAGCCAACCGTAGTTCATTGAAATGAGCTTCAGCAAGCTCAAATAATGGTACCTGTATCTGCAGCAGCAAACCTGTCAGACCGAGTCATATGAACCTCTTCCCGACCATCATGGAGAGCAACGGCCTTCAACTTGAGCTTGTCGCGTTCACAAGCTTGAGATTCATGCTTCTTTAACCACGAGCGTGGTTTCACCTTGGTTCCAATGGCTGCAAATAACTCGACATCCTCAACAATGTCGTCAACCTGTTCAGCATCACCTTTGGTATCATGAACTCCACCCGGTGTCACCTCCGCTGAAGTATCCTTTGATGCCGAACCAACTGGAGATGATGGAGTAGCATCAACCTCCACCCGCTGCGATCTTCCCTTGGTCTTCGTCCTCTCCACCTGCTGAGAGACGATGGACTTCAACCCTGAAGTCTCTCCAAAAGTGACATTTTTGCTCATCACGATCTTCTTGCCTTCGGGGTCCCACAACCTGTAGCTGTTTCCCTTGACGCCCAAATAGACAAACCTCTTTGCTCGCGGATTCACCTTGCCATTCTTGGCACTGAAGTAGGCCGGACTTCCAAACTCCCGCAGCAAACAATGACCTTGAGCAGATTTCCCAGACCAAATTTCCAATGGAGCTTTACCTCCTATCGCAGTCGATCTGTTCCTGAGATGGCTAGCATACTCAGTCGCCTCAGTCCAAAGCGACTTGTCCAATCCTGAATTAGACAATAACTTCCGAACCTCCTCCAGCAAGGAACGGACTATCTTTTTAGCCAACCCATCTGTACCTGTTGAGAAGTGAGTAGCAATCCCTGTGTTCTGGCCAAACTGTAGGAATTGGTCAATGTCTATTCCAACATTACCGATGTAGAGCTCCTTTATCTTTCTACCTATCTGCCTCTCCATTTTTCTTCTCCACTTCCTCAACACATCTAGGGCTTCACCCCTTTGTCTCATTGGATATATCCAAACCTGCCTAGATGAATCATCAATAAACGAGACAAAGTACCTGTGACCTCCAAGCGATGCCGTCTTAGCAGGTCCACATACGCTCATGTGAACACAATCAAGAAGACCTTCATTGTGGTGAGTACTGGTGCTGAATCTCACCGTCTTCTTGTCCAGAACGCTGTGTCCACCTTCCAAATTGCAGGTAGCAGCACCTTTCATGGATTCCTTCTTTGCAGGAGCTTGCAAAGACCTTCCATCTTCGTGTCTGACCTTTCCCTGCAAGTCCTCCGGGCCACCTTTATCTGAAGAACTTGAAGTCTCCACCTGATCTGTAATCGTACTACCCTTCAAGTACTAGAGATTGCCTCGGCGGACGCCCTTCATCATCACCATCGAGCCCTTGATCATCCTGAGATCACCATCTCGAACAGATATCACCATGCCCGATGCTTTCAAAGTTCCCAAGGAGATTAGATTTCTCTTCATCTGAGGTACATACCTCACACCTGTCAACTCCCTTACTATCCCATCAAACATCCTGATTCGGATTGTACCTACACCCTCCACGCTACATGGGTGATCGTCGCCCATAACGACCGAACACCCCTCCAGCTGCTCAAAGTTGGAAAACCAGCCCCGGTTAGGGCACGCATGGTATGTTGTACCTGTATCCAGAATCCACTCATCTTTCCATGAGTTACCAATAATGGGAGAACTGACTGAAAACGAGAAACCTGACGAGTCCGAATCTGCTTCATCCGCCTGTGACCTGCTCCTCTGAGTATTCGTCACTTTTGCAAGATTTGTTTCAGCCTTCGACTCCTTCTTCTTCCCCTTGAACTTCGGACAGTCCACTTTCCAGTGCCCTATCTCTCGGCACAAAATGCACTGATCCTTCCTCAGATCCCTATAACCCGACCTGGACTTCGATCTTCCTCTAATCTCTTTGCCCTTCCACGATGAACCTCTGCTTCTTACTTCCAGTGCCTCCGCCACTGAGCTTGACTGTGAAGGATGCCTCTCATTCTTTCTTGTGTCATAACTCATCAATGCAGACGACACCTCATCATAATCCAAGGTCTGTCTTCCATTAATGAAGGTCAGTGTGAATGTCTCGTACTCCTCTGCAGGAAGTGAATTCAGAAAGATGACCGCCTTATCTTCCTCTTCTACCACGACATCCACATTTATCAGATCTGTAAGAAGCTTTGTGAATCGGTTGATGTGCTCATTTACTGTGTTCCCCTTCTTCATTCGAAACTAATACAGCTTACTCTTAAGCTGCAACCTAGACTCCACGCTCTTAGTCAGGTATTTCTTTGCAAGGGTGTCCCACAGCTTCTTTGCCGACGTCTCATGTTGTGCAAGATATTTGATGTCTTGCGACAAGCATGAACGTATCAAGCCACATGCCGATCTGTTCATCTTCGCCCACTCTTCATCAGTGGTCGTGTTCTTCTTCTTCTCCAATAGGAGCGTGTCCTCGAGGTTCGATGCATTCAGTGCATCCATAACCTCACACCTCCACATCCCGAAATTATTAGTTCCATTGAACTTAACAACTTCAATCCTTGGGTGATTGTTCATTGTCTTAACAGATGCAGTTTCTTCTGCCATTGAGATTTTTTTCCCTGATCCTCTATCTACGCGGAAGATCAACTAACTTGAAATAGATCTCTACTCAGATAAAAATAGGATTTTTACCTGTCCCTTGAAACCCTAGATCGAGTTTCTCACCAGATCTACTCCACCACGGATTCAATGAGCCCTCCTTGAGTCCTTCTGAGATCGACACACGATCTCCTCGAACACCCAATACCTCAGATCTGAGATCGACACACGATCTCCACCGGATCCGATCTCGAGCCCTTCCGAATCCTCAGAAATCCCAAAGAGCAACCTGGATGCTCTGATACCACTTGTTGTGCACACCGACAACAACCAATAGAGGATCCAACAGATCTCAACCACAAAGAACACCCAAATCACAGAAATCACAAGAGAAGAACACACAATCACAAAACACACGATTTAACGAGGTTCGGCTTGAATGCCTACGTCCTCGGGGCAATCAATGGAGAGATTATTACTTTTAAGGAGGATTACAACTTGCTAGCAACCTCTTTGAATGCAAGAGAGATGCAGCCTTTCTTTTCCCGCAGCCTTTGTGATTGCTTACTAACCCTAGAAACCAAAACAGCCTTAAAAACCCAAATCTGCAGAGCAGCAGTTTTCCGCCCAGACCCGACTGTCGGTCGACCGGACCGGTCGACCGACATCCTCTTCTCCTCTTCCGGTCGACCCAGCGGTCGACCCAGAAAACCCGAGAGTTTGGGTTGTTTACAGTCAGGCTTCTCGGTCGACCGGCCGGTCGACCGCTGCCTGGCCTGTGCACGTCGGTCGACCGGACCGGTCGACCGAACCCTGCCAGATACTGCTGCTGCTGCTGTTTTCTGCTGTTTCTTCCATCGTCTCTTGTCGCCGACTTCCTCGACGATCCCTTAACGGTCCGGGTCAACTCCCTCAGTAAAAATCTCTCTCTTTCCAACAGTAAGACTACTACTACTCAGAAAAAAAATCAGCCAGAACCCTTCATTGCTTCCCAAAAACACTTACAGTACTGCTTATCATGTTGCCTGCCACCATTAGAAAGCTCGAAGATCTCTGACCTGGCCACAAGCAATGAACTTCTCGATGTATCATGGCCCTCACCCAGCCATGGCCCATTCTCACCCACCTCCCCCATGGAAAGAATTGTTTATAAGTCTTCGAACAATTTTTGTCCTACTTGAAGTCAAATCAGAAAGTCCTTAAAGTGCATTCAGTCGGACAATGGTGGTGAATACATTAAACCATTTGATTAATATTATAAATTAAATATAGTACATTATAAGTTAAAGCGCATTATAGAGTAGAATTTTACAAGTTAATATAGTATTGGGTCGAAAAAGATTTGTCGTAAATTCATACTTAAAGGCAAACCGAAAAGTCTCTGAAGTGCATTCGATCGGACAATGGTGGTGAATACATTGGACCTTTTGATGAATATTGCAAGTTAAATGGTGTTATGAGAGGTAAAGAACATAGAAAACACTGGTGGAGCTAGAAAATTTCATAAGATGGGGCAAAAAACAGTATATTAAATGCCATATTTAGAAAAAGTAAATAGAGAGAGGAAAAAAATTAAATTGGTATAAGAATAGGTTATATAGATGCTAATTTATTTTTAATTTTCTAATAATATTTTATAAGTACATCATTATCGATAGAATTTACTTTAGATATAGAAATTTTCAAAACCTTCCAATGAAAATAAGTAAATAAAACAATAGGAAAATTAAAATTACCTACCACAAAATAACTAAAAAAAGATGGTTCATATTACAACTTTATTAGAATAAAAATCGAATAGTCCAACTAATAGTTTCTTTTAAAGAATAAAAAGTTTAAAAAATGTCAATGAGACTTGACGCAATGGTAAAAGAGTTTGGTTGGAAAATAGAAAGTCGCAACAAGACAGAGCTAAGAGCTTTGTTAAAAAAAGGAAGGAAAAAAAAAAGATAATTTCTTGTTCACCTGATAATTTCATATCCACCTTCGTCTTCTATCAAATTTTCTTCTTTAATTGTCTACTTTCATCAATTACTGCCTACTTTTATCCATTTCTTTCCAATTTTTTAAGGTGCACAGAAAATTAAAAAAAATGGACAAATTCTTTTAATACGTGGACAAAAAAACTAAAAATTAGACAGTATGATTCACAAATTTTTGTCCTCTCTTTTTTATATTACAAATTCATTAAAAATAGAAATTTCATCAACTCAAATTGATATTCTCAAATTCAACAAGTTTATCACAAATTTGTTTACCTTTTAGACATAAATATCAACACGATTATCATCAAACTGAGTAAATTTCAAAAAACAAAACTCAATAAAATTACAATTCAATAAATCTTAATAAACATACTTTAATCCAAACTCCAAAGAAATCTCAAAAAATTTACATCAAAATTTACATCAAATTACATCAAAAAATCAAATAATACAAATAATCAAAAAAATACATTTATCCACTATATTCAATTTTTGTCCAAATTTGTTTACAAATATAGCAAAATTCATCACAAATCACAAATCCACCGTAAATAACAAACTTACCAAAAAAAATATAACAATTCCATCTCAAATTTATTACTCATCCTCAAAATTACATAAAAATCACAAAATATTAAAGTCGAATTTTGCTCATGAATTACAAAATCACAAAAATCAAATTTTGTTCTTTAATTACAAAAATCACAAAATTTGCCCAGATGACAAATTTCGTCCAAATCAGGATCACAAATTTATGCCCAAATCAAGGTCACAAATTTCACTCCGGAGCTGCTGCATCTTCACGATCTGAGGTTCACGGATCTCGTCAGATCTCGCGGAGCTGCAGTTGGGGGCAGATTGAGGGTGGCTTGGGGGCGGATCTTACCGGAGCTTCTGCCATCTTCAAGGAGATTATCAGAGCAGCTGTGATCTTCACGGAGAATATTCGGAGCTACTGCGATGTTCACAAATTGAGGGTAGATCTGGGGCTCAAGGAGCTCATTGGGCTCGCCGGAGCTCGCTGAGATTGGCGAGCTCGGTGAGCTCGCTGGAGTCGCCAGATCTTCACAGACAACGCTCCTATTCTTCTTCCCATCCATCCCTCCCTCTCTCTTCTCTCTCTTTCTTTATTAAAATTGTACACGGGGAACAGATTTGCAAGGGATATTCTAGACTTTTAACCGCTTACATTGACCTATGTGCATACAACCAGCGTACACAGGATCCAGAAGTACAAATACTGATATTGAGAAACTTTTTAGCACGCATGCAAATTTCAGGGAGTTTCTGACACAATTTAAACACCCTGAGAACCTAATAGCAATTTTCCCAAAAATTATTCATGTACCCAAGATAAAGGTAAGTTATAATTTATCTTTTGTA